>CM035418.1:17510288-17515288 GCA_020310875.1 Ceratopteris richardii | reverse complement strand
GATAAATTGGTAAGGCAAATCCTTACAGGTTTGAGAGGTGATGACAAATGGAAGCCATTCATTTTGTCTACAGAGTTATCACTTGACCATTTCACTCCTGATTTAAATCAGTTGCTAGGTCATATGCTAACATTTGAGCAGGATGTTAAAGGAGATGGTGACAAGAGTGCAGGTCATGCAATGTACTCAAAAGATAAGAAGAAGAATAGCAAAGGAAGGCAACAAGCAGGTGAAGATGAAGGAACAACTACTCAAGCCAACTTCCTAAGAGGAAGAGGAGGTGGCAAAGGTAGAGGAAGAGGCAGAAACAACAAGGATGGAGGTAAAGCTTGCTGGATTTGTGGTAAGACAAATCATTTAGCTAATGATTGTTGGCACAATACTCAAAGTAATAATGGATATAGTCAAAGTTACAATGCAAGAGGAAGAGGTGGCAGAAATCAAAGAGGTAATTTCAGAGGCAGAGGTGGTAGGAGTTACTTTGGAAGAAATACAGGTAGAGGATTCCAAAGTCAACAATATAACAATACCTACTACAATTATGCTTCAGAACAGAAGGAGGATTCAACATTGATATTGAATGCTACTTGTGAAAGGCAGAGTGAAGATCAAAGAGTCTTTTACATCGACTCAGGGTGTAGCAATCACTTGAGTGGTAACATATCATTGATGACTGATTTGGAGAATAAAGTTTCTAATCATGTTGTTCAAACAGGTGACAACACAAAGCATAAAGTGAAGTCGATTGGATCAGTGAAAGCTAAAGACGGTAGTACCTTATTGGGTAAGGTTCTGTATGTTCCTACAATTCCTAAGAATTTGATAAGTGTAGGACAAATTGTTGAAAAGGGATATGAAGTAAGATTCACTAATGAATGAGTATACGTGGAAGATCCCAGTCAAGGGTATAAACAGATTGTTTCAGGAAAGAAAGAAGGAAGACTGTTTACACTGAAGATTCAAGGCAACATTGGTCAGGCCATGTTTACATATGCAGGACATAAAATTTCTGAGTTAGATCTTTGGCACAAGAGGCTTGGACATTTCAATGAAAGAGGTATTAAAGATATGATTAACAATGGTTCAGTGCTTGGATTGCCTAATGCTGCAGGTCAACATATGACATACAAATGTGAGGCATGTTAATTAGGTAAGGCTCATAAGAATTCTTACTCCAAGCATGGTTTTATGTACTCAGAGAAGCTTGAATTGGTACACACAGATGTGTGGGGACCCTCAAAAGACTTCAGTATAAATGGGTCAAGATATTATGTGATTTATGTTGATGATGCTACTAGATGGATCACTATCTATGTGATCAAGGATAAGTCAGAAGTATTCAATACATTCAAACATTATCATGCATATGCAGAAAGAACTACAGGTCATAAATTGAAGAGACTAAGATCAGATGGAGGGGGAGAGTATTTCTCCAACGAATTCAGTGATTACTTATGGAATGCAGGTATAAAAAGGGAAGTTACTTGCAGATACTCTCCTCAACAAAATGGTGTAGCAGAAAGGAGGAATAGGACTCTTGTTGAGTTTGCAAGGTCCATGATGAATGAGAAAAATTGCCCTAATTATTTGTGGGCTGAAGCTGTAAATACAGCTACTTATTTGGTTAATAGGTTACCATGTAAAGCCTTGCAGGGTATGACACCATATGAGGCTTGGTGGGGTAAGAGACCTACCCTGGATCATTGCAGAGTATTTGGATGTGTGGCATATGCATATGTGCCATCACAATTAAGACACAAATTGGAACCTAAAGCTGAAAAATATGTTTTCATTGGTTATGATGACAGACAGATGGGATACAGGTTGTGGAATCCATCCACAAAACATTTTCTGGTTTCGAAAGATGTTACGTTTGATGAGCAAAGTTCTTGGTATGCAGGAACAGTTAATAGCAATACAGGTGATGAAGAAGAAGTGAGTCAGAAGAAAGGTAAATCAAAGGTTCAAATAATTGATGAAGAAGAAAATTATGAAGTGCAGGAAGAAGTTGAAGAAAGGTCAAGGTTTGATCCTGAGTGTGAAGAACCAGAAACCTCAAGGACTGGAGAACTCAGAAGGTCATCAAGAAATAGATGGCAACCTACAAGGTACAGTTATGATACTTCATTTTTGGCTACGAAAGATTATGCTTACATAATGAAAGCAGATGAAGACCCTTCTACATATGAAGAGGCAAAAGGTAAGGAAAAATGGGAGAAAGCTATGCAAGAAGAACATAATGCATTGGTGGAAAATCAAACATGGGATTTAGTTCCTAAACCAAATAGCCAGAAGATTATTGGATGCAAGTGGGTCTACAAGACCAAGAGATTTGCAGATGGAAGTGTGTCTAGATACAAAGCTAGACTTGTTGTCAAAGGGTTTGCTCAAACATATGGGGTTGATTATGATGAGACTTATAGTCCAGTGGCAAAGATGACAACCATCAGAACACTCATAGCTGTTGCTGCGTGTAAAGGTTGGAAGTTATGTCAGTTAGATGTGAAAAATGCTTTTCTGAATGGTTATATTTCAGATGATGTATTCATGGAGCAACCTCAAGGGTTCAGAGATAAAAGGTATCCAGATCATGTGTGCAAGCTCAAGAGAGCTTTGTATGGCTTGAAGCAGGCCCCAAGAGCATGGAACTATAGACTTGTAAAGTTCTTGAGAGAACTTGGTTTTCAGGTGTCTGAAGCAGATAGTAGTCTGCTTATAAAAGCAAATGATAATGGTTTCATATACATGTGCATATATGTTGATGATATAATTCTTACAGGAACAGATGAAGAAGGAATACAAAGACTCAAGAAGCAAATGGAAAAGGAGTTCAAGATAAGTGACTTGGGAGACTTGTCATACTTCTTGGGTATGGAGATCACATATACTCAGCATGGAGTATTCGTGACCCAAGAAAGATATTTGAAGAACTTGTTAATCAAGTTTAAAATGAATGATTGCCGGATAGCACCTACTCCAATGGAGGTGAATCACAAATTGAGTAAGTTTGGAGGTGAAGAATTCAAGGACGTGAGACAATATCAGAGTTTGGTTGGTAGTCTTATCTATGCTACTTTAACCAGACCTGATTTATCATATGCAGTAGGAGTATTGTCTCAATTCATGCACTGTCCAAGGAAAGAACATTGGATTGCAGGACAAAGGGTGTTGAGGTACATTAAGGGTACACTCAAAGAAGGTTTGTATTATGGTTTTACATCAGATACAAATATCAAAATATACAGTGATGCAGATTGGGCAGGTAATCCAGATGACAGAAGGTCAACCTATGGATACATGTGTTATGTGGGAGATAAGCTAATCTCATGGTGTTCCAAGAAGCAACATACAGTTGCTTTGTCTTCTACCGAAGCTGAGTACAAAGGCATGGTTGAAGCTGCAAAGGAAGTGATTTGGCTAAAGACTTTAATGAAGAATTTTGACACTATACAGAGGACACCAATTATATTTGGAGATAACATGAGTTCATTATATTTAGCTGCTAATCCTGTTTTTCATGCCAGAACTAAACACATTGAGATTCAGTATCACTTTCTAAGAGAGAAGGTGATGGATAAAGAGATTGAAGTAATGCATACTTCAACAAAAGATCAGATAGCTGATATGCTTACAAAAAGTTTGGATGGACCAAAGTTACAAAGGTTTAAAGATATGGCAGGAATAAAGAAGACAGAGAAAACCTCAATTGATGATTGAGGGGGAGCTGTTGGTGCAAAACAATCAACAATTGAAGGTCTTTAAGTCCGCAGAAACTTCATCAAAAATTTCCTTAAAAAAGTCACCGGAAGGTCACCGGAACAGTACCGGAACAGTACCGGAAACTCACAGTAAAGTCACCGGAATGTTACCGGAAATGATCACTTTTATAGTTTTCTGTTTATGAAGAGTTGAAAGATGAAAGAATGAAGAAAATACAAATTCTTGGAGCTTGGAAGAAGAACCGGAAAAAGATGTACACATATGTACAGTAGTATAGTCATCGTCATAAGGTTGTACAAATTTATCTATAAATACCTTAGAAACTGTCGGGGCAGAATATGAGAGGCATATATGAGAAAATGAGAAGAGACGTGAGAAGTATGAGAAGAATGAGAAGTTAGATGTCATGAGACATATGAAAAGTTAGTTGAGTTTTCCTCTCATCACTCAACTGTAACTTTCTGAGTAATCGAAGAAATATTGCGCTGAAATTTTTGTGTATTCTTCATCTGTGATAGATGATTTGTAAAATCCTTTTGAGGATATCTAAGTTAGTAGTTAATGTGTCTGTGACCTGAGTTTCATAGTCTAATTGCAAACAGGCTAGGAGAATTGTTAGTAGGAACATTCATATGTGTTGAGTGTTCAAAGTTTACTGAAACAGGCGCATTTCCAGTGATCAATGTTTTGATCATTTCTCAGTGCATACTTTAAAGTTTTGCACGAGTGAGGGCTTAATCTTTAAGTTAGAAGATAAGCTACTCGTAACCAGAAGCATTTGCTTAAACGAGTTCTATTCAAGGAGAACTAAGTCTTAGAAGTTGCAGGTGTAAAATAGACTGTTCAGAATGACAGTTTCAGACATAGGTAACTTGTGAAGTTGATTTCTCAAGTTATACTAAAGCTTTTAGAGTAATTTCACTTGAAGGAGGTGCGCAATCTCTAGGCGACACTCCATACAAAGTTTCATAAAAAACTTTACATGTTTGATAGATTAATTTGAAGAAATTGTGCAGCAGACTTTTTTGTGTTGTGAAGTTTTTGACTTACTCTTGGTATAGAGGTGCTCTAATCACAAGAGTAGGTTATTCTTTTGGAGATTAACACTCTCCATCAATCTATCTATCTATCTATCTATCTATCTATCTATCTATCTATCTATCTATCTATCTATCTATCTATCTATCTATCCATCTATCTATCTATCTATCTATCTATCTATCTATCTATCTATCTATCTATCTATCTATCTATCTATCTATCTATCTATCTATCTATCT
>CM035418.1:17497788-17502788 GCA_020310875.1 Ceratopteris richardii | reverse complement strand
CTATCATATGTGTAAAACTTTACACTGTGCACTGAGCACTACTCATTTCTTTCAACTCGAAATGTGCGCCAGTTTCAGAGAACTGTGAACATTCAACACACATGAATGTTCCTACTAACAATTCTCCTAGCCTGTTTGCAATTAGACTCTGAAACTTAGGTCACAGGCTCATTAACTAACAACTTAGATATCCTCAAAAGGATTTCTCAATTGATCAAACACAGACGGAGCAGACGCAGAAACATCGGGCGCAATATTTTCTTCATTTCAGGAGAAGACTACTACAGAAAAATTGAGAGAGAGTTCAACTACTTTCTCATCTGTCTATTGACATTTACAATCACTAATTTCTCTATTCCTATGCTCATACATAGTCTCTCTTTGTCTCCTCTCTATATCCCGACATTTTCCAAAAGTATTTATAGGCATCTATATACAAACTCTTATCAAAACATAAGTATATGTATCCTATGTCATAACTAATGTACATATGTGTACATGTCCTTCACTCTTGTGAATGTATCCATCTTCTTTACTCCAAATCTTTAATTGGTGATTGATCTGCACCAACAGCTCCCCCTCAATCATCAATTGAGGTTTCTCCTTTCTTCTTTATACCTGCCATGTCTTTAAACTTCTGTAGCTTTGGTCCATCCAAGCTCTTTGTAAGCATATCAGCTATCTGATCCTTTGTTGAAGTATGTATGACTTCAATCTCCTTATCCATCACTTTCTCCCTTAGAAAGTGATACTGTATCTCAATGTGTTTGGTCCTGGCATGAAAAACAGGATTAGCAGCTAAATACAATGAACTCATGTTATCTCCATATATAATTGGTATCCCATGTACAATGTCAAAACTCTTCATCAAGGTCTTGAGCCATATCACTTCTTTTGCAGCTTCAACCATGCCTTTATACTCAGCTTCTGTAGAAGACAAAGCAACTGTATGTTGCTTCTTAGAACACCATGAGATTAACTTATCTCCCACATAACACATGTATCCATAGGTTGATCTTCTATCATCTGGATTACCTGCCCAATCTGCATCACTATAAATTTTGATATTTGTATCTGAGGTAAACCCATAATACAAACCTTCATTGAGTGTACCCTTAATGTACCTCAACACCCTTTGTCCTGCAATCCAATGTTCTTTCCTTGGGCAATGCATGAATTGAGACAAAACCCCTACTGCATATGATAAATCAGGTCTAGTTAAAGTAGCATGGATAAGGCTACCAACCAAACTCTGATATTGTCTCATGTCCTTGAGTTCCTCACCTCCAAACTTACTCAATTTGTGATTCACCTCCATTGGTGTGGGTGCTACCCTGCAATCATCCATTTTAAACTTGATTAACAAGTTCTTCAAATACCTTTCTTGGGTCACAAATACTCCATGTTGAGTATATGTAATCTCCATGCCCAAGAAGTATGATAGGTCTCCCAAGTCACTTATCTTGAACTCCTTTTCCATTTGCTTCTTGAGTCTTTGTATTCCTTCTTCATCTGTACCTGTAAGAATTATATCATCAACATATATGCACATGTATATGAAACCATTATCACTTGCTTTGACAAGCAAGCTACTATCTGCTTTAGACACCTGAAATCCAAGTTCCTTTAGGAACTTCACAAGTCTATAGTTCCATGCCCTTGGGGCCTGCTTCAAGCCATATAAAGCTCTCTTGAGCTTGCACACATGATCTGGATACTTTTTATCTCTGAACCCTTGAGGTTGCTCCATGAATACATCATCTGAAATATAACCATTCAAAAAAGCATTTTTCACATCAAGTTGACATAACTTCCAACCTTTACATGCAGCAATAGCAATAAGTGTCCTGATGGTGGTATCTTTGCCACAGGACTATAAGTCTCATCATAATCAATACCATATGTCTGAGCAAAGCCTTTGACAACAAGTCTAGCTTTGTATCTAGACACACTTCCATCTGCAAACCTTTTTGTCTTGTAGACCCACTTGCATCCAATGATTTTCTGACTATTTGGTTTAGGAACCAAATCCCATGTTTGATTCTCCAATAGTGCATCATATTCCTCCTGCATAGCACTTTCCCATTTTTCCTTACCTTTTGCCTCTTCATATGTAGAAGGGTCTTCATCTGTATTCACCATATAAGCATAATCTTTTGTAGCCAAAAATGAAGTATCATAACTATACCTTGTAGGTTGCCACCTATTTCTTGATGACCTTCTGAGTTCTCCACTCCTTGAGGTTTCTGGCTCTTCACATTCAGGATCAAATCTTGGTGTCTCTTCCACTTCAACCTGCACTTCATTATTCTCTTGCTCATCAAATATCTGAACCTTTGATTTACCTTTTCTTTGACTCACTTCTTCTTCATCACCTGTATTGATATTAATTGTACCTGCATACCAAGTGCTTTGTTCATCAAATGTAACATCTTTAGAAACCATAAATTGCTTTGTAGATGGACTCCACAATCTATAGCCCATCTGCTTATCATCATAACCAATGAAAACATATTTTTCAGCTTTAGGTTCCAAAAATTGTCTTAATTGTGATGGCACATATGCATATGCCACACACCCAAAAACTCTGCAATGATCCAAAGTAGGTCTCTTACCCCACCAAGCCTCATATGGTGTCATACCCTGCAAGGCTTTACATGGTAACCTATTGACCAAATAAGTGGCTGTATTTACAGCCTCAGCCCACAAATAATTAGGGCAATTCTTCTCCTTCATCATGGATCTTGCAAACTCAACAAGTGTTCTATTTCTCCTTTCTGCAACACCATTTTGTTGAGGAGAGTACCTGCAAGTAACTTCCCTTTTTATACCTGCATTCCATAAGTAATCACTGAACTCATTAGAGAAATACTCTCCCCCTCCATCTGACCTTAATCTCTTCAACTTATGACCTGTAATTCTTTCTGCATATGCATGATAGTGTTTAAATGTATTAAACACTTCTGACTTATCTTTGATCACATAGATAGTGATCCACCTAGTAGCATCATCAACATAAATCACATAATACCTTGACCCATTTATACTGAAATCCTTTGATGGTCCCCACACATCTGTGTGTACCAATTCAAGCTTCTCTGAGTACATAAAACCATGCTTGGAGTAGGAAAGCTTATGAGCCTTACCTAATTGACATGCCTCACATTTGTATGTCATATGTTGACCTGCAACATTAGGCAATCCAAGCACTGAACCATTGTTAACCATATCTTTAATACCTCTTTCATTGAAATGTCCAAGCCTCTTGTGCCAAAGATCTAACTCAGAGATCTTATGTCCTCCATATGTGAACATAGCATGACCAATATTGCCTTGAATCTTCAATGTAAATAATCTTCCTTCCTTTTTCCCTGAAACAATCTGTTTATACCCTTGGCTAGGGTCTTCCACATATACTCCATCATTAGTGAACCTTACTTCATATCCCTTTTCAACAATTTGTCCTACACTTATCAAATTCTTAGGGATTGTAGGAACATACAAGACCTTACTCAATAAGGTGCTACCATCCTTGGCCTTCACTGATCCAATTGACTTGACATTGTGCTTTGTGTTGTCACCTGTCTGAACAACATGATTAAAAACATTCTTCTCCAAGTTAGTCATCAAGGATATATTACCACTCAGGTGATTGCTACACCCTGAGTCAATGTAGAAAACTCTTTGATCTTCACTCTGCCTTTCACAAGTTGCATTCATTATCAATGTTGAATCCTCCTTTTGATCTGAAGCATAATTGTAGTAGGTGTTGTTATGTTGTTGACTTTGGAATCCTCTACCTGCATTTCTTCCAAAGTAATTCCTTCCACCTCTACCTCTGAAATTACCTCTTTGATTTCTGCCACCTCTTCCTCTTGCATTATAGTTTTGACTATATCCATTATTATTCTGAGTATTGTGCCAACAATCATTAGCTAAGTGATTTGTCTTACCACAAATCCAACAAGCTTTGCCTCCATCTTTGTTGTTCCTGCCTCTTCCTCTTCCTTTGCCACCTCCTCTTCCTCTTAGGAAGTTGGCTTGACTAGTTGTCCCTTCATCTTCACCTGCTTGTTGTTTTCCTTTGCTATTCTTCTTCTTGTCCTTTGAGTACATTGCATGACCTGTACTCTTATCACCATCTCCTTTAACATCCTGCTCAAATGTTAGCATATGACCTAGCAATTGATTTAAATCAGGAGTGAAATGGTCAAGTGATAATTCTGTAGACAAAATGAATGGCTTCCATTTGTCATCACCTCTCAAACCTGTAAGGATTTGCCTTACCAATTTATCCTCCTCAATGTCTTCATCAACAGCTCCTAATGCATCTGCAATATCTTTCATCCTTGTCACATAGTCTGAAATAGATTGAGAGGCCTTCTTCCTCTGCCCATAAGGATGCCTTCCTTGACTTTGTAGTATTCTGGAAATGCTCCTCCAAAGCATTCCATATGTCAGTTGCACTTTCAAGACCTCGAATATGAGGTAACAAGTAATCATTGACTCCCATATGGATAATGCTCCTAGCTTGAGCATCTTTCTTCATCCAATTTTTCAAATCTGCTAACTCCTCCCTAGTTGGAACACTAGGATCTCTGAACTGTGGCTTCTCTTCTTCTCCTGTGATGTAACCAATTAAATCTTTGCTCATAAGATGAGCTTCCATCCTCATTGACCATGCAGGATAGTTTTCCCTATCCAATTTCTCTATCTGAAGAGAATCTCCCATCTTGTGTCCACCTGTGTATTGAAATCTTCAAGCTTTACAAACAATGTGTGTACCTTTACTTCGAATTAGACTCCTTTTGTCCTTCTTGATGTCGTATGGTCTCCTCCTCAAGCTTTGCCTTCAAACTTTCACCTTTTAGTTCTTCAATTGTTGAATTTTCTTGAATCTGCAGCAGTCGGGACCTTCCTTTCCTTGATTTGATGTCTCCTGCTCTGATACCACTGATGGAGAGTGTTAATCTCCAAAAGAACAACCTACTCTTGAATTT
>CM035418.1:17430288-17490288 GCA_020310875.1 Ceratopteris richardii | reverse complement strand
GGTACATATAGATGTGTGGGGTCCTTCAAAGGACTTCAGTATAAATGGTTCAAGATATTATGTCATATATGTTGATGATGCTACCAAGTGGATCATAATCTATGTGATCAAAGACAAGTCAGAAGTGTTTAATACATTTAAACACTATCATGCATATGTAGAAAGAATTACAGGTCAAAAATTCAAGAGGTTAAGGTCAGATGGAGGAGGAGAGTATTTCTCTAATGAGTTCAGTGATTATTTGTGGAATGCAGGTATAAAGAGAGAGGTTAATTGTAGGTACTCTCCTCAACAAAATGGGGTACCAGAGAGAAGAAATAGAACTCTTGTTGAGTTTGCAAGATCAATGATGAAGGAGAAAAATTGTCCTGATTATTTATGGGCTGAGGCTATAAACACAGCCACATATTTGGTCAATAGGTTACCATGTAAAGCTTTGCAGGGTGTGACACCATATGAAGCTTGGTGGGGTAAGAGACCTACCATGGATCATTGTAAAATATTTGGATGCTTGGCATATGCATATGTGCCATCTCAATTGAGGCATAAATTGGAACCTAAAGCAGAGAAGTATGTATTCATTGGTTATGATGGCAAGCAGATGGGTTATAGGTTGTGGAGTCCATCCACAAAGCAATTCCTTGTGTCTAAGGATGTTACATTTGATGAGCAAGGTACTTGGTATGTAGGTACACTTAATGTTCATGCAGATGATGAAGAAGTTGTGAAACAAAAGAAAGGTAAATCAAATGTTTAGATATTTGATGAAGAGGAGAACAATGAAGTACATGTTGAAGTTGAAGAAGTGCCAAGGTTTGATCCAGAATGTGATGAACCAGAAACTTCAAGAAGTGGAGAACTCAGAAGGTCATCTAGGCACAAATGGCAACCTACAAGGTATAGCTATGATACTTCATTCTTGACTACTAAAGATTATGCTTACATGTTAAAAGCAGATGAAGATCCATCCACATATGATGAAGCCAAAGGGAAGAAGAATTGGGAAAAAGCTATGCAGGAGGAATATGATGCATTGATGGAAAATGAGACTTGGGATTTGGTTCCTAAACCAAATAGTCAGAAGATCATTGGATGTAAATGGGTCTAGAAAACAAAAAGGTTTGCAGATGGAAGTGTATCTAGGTACAAAGCCACGCTTGTTGTAAAGGGATATGCACAGACATATGGTGTGGACTATGATGGAACTTATAGTCCTGTTGCAAAGATGAGAACCATAAGGACTCTCATAGCAATTGCTGCTTGCAAAGGTTGGAAATTATCTCAATTACATGTGAAGAATGCATTTTTGAATGGTTATATTTCATATGAAGTCTACCTGGAACAACCAGATGGTTTCAAAGATCAAGTGTATCCAAATTATGTGTGTAAGCTCAAGAGAGCTTTGTATGGATTAAAGCAAGCCCCAAGAGCATGGAATTATAGGCTTGTAAAGTTCTTAAAGGAACTTGGATCTCAAGCATCAAAGGCAGATAGTAGCTTGCTAGTCAAAGCAAGTGAGGATGGATTTATTTATGTTTGTATTTATGTTGATGACACAATACTTACAGGAAGAGATGACAAAGGTATACACATGATTAAGAAGCAGTTGGAGAAAGAATTCAAAATCAGTGATTTGGCAAATTTGTCATTCTTTTTGGGAATGGAGATTTCATATACTCAACATGGAGTATATGTAACTCAAGAAAGGTATCTGAAAAATTTGCTAACCAAATTTAAAATGGACGATTGCAGGATAGCACCAACTCCAATGGAAGTAAATTATAGATTGAGTAGATATGGAGGAGAAGAATTCAAAGATATGAAGCTTTATCAGAGTTTGGTGGGTAGCATGATTTATGCTACATTAACAAGACCTGACTTATCATATGCAGTTGGAGTTCTATCTCAATTCATGCATTCTCCTAGAAAGGAACATTGGATTGCAGGACAAAGAGTACTTAGGTACATCAAGGGCACACTTAAAGAAGCTTTGTATTATGGATTTACTTCATATACAAGAGTCAAAATATAGAGTGATGCAGATTGGGCAAAAGCAGAATACAAAGGTGCAATAGAACAAGGATTACGACCACCACATACTAGAGAGATGCCTCTCCTCCCAACCAAATGCCTCTATATATAGCTCTCTCCAGGGGACTGCCTTCTTGGGCAGGTGGATACTAACCATCCAAGTGTCAGCCATGTAACTACATGTGCGCCAAGTGTCCCAGTTAACTCGAGTTAACTCAAGTGGATGCTTCTAGAAGGCTCTAGAGCTCTTTGGGCAAAACACTCTCCCCATGTACCCCATGGGGGTTGAACCCAAGACCTCCTCCTTCACATCCTTGAGACTTAACCACTAAGCTAAGTGGATCACTTGTTCACAAGAGCACAAGACCTCCTAGTAAGTCTAAAACTCGAGATCTTTGGTCATACACACGGATGACCAAACGGTGTCCGATTTCAGATCTGTCTGAACCGGCCAGACCCTTGGATCATAGACTTACTTTATTACATTCTTCCCCCCTTGGAAAATATTTTCGTCCTCGAAAATAGAGCTATATACATACTGTAGGCAACCCCCGAGCCTCATGTTCTAAAACTGGAAGAACATGGTCATGTTCTAAAACTGGAAGAACATGTCTCATCTCTGTGGTGGCATCCTTGCCCAAATGATTCAAAACACTATCTGGTTTTGTACTTTGATGAACGGGACAAAGTACAAACTAGTGAAGAATAATGAGGGTGGATCTAATGACATCCCTGGCCAATTCACAGTTTCTGGATGTGCGATCTAGGCACAAACATGTGAACTAGGTGGATTCAAATTACTAGTCCATTTCTAGGCATAACTGGTGCATGGGCTTAGTAATGAAGGTGGGATTCTTATCCCTTGCAAGACTTTAAGAATTCTTGATTCACTTGAATTTGTTTTGGAGAACTTGAAGTTTGATTGTCCCATACATCTAACTTTAGATGCTTATTCAATGGTTTACTTTGATCCAACAGTTACTTGATTTTTTACCCGACTAGAGGACTACTTTGTCCCAATGAGTTTGAAAAAATCCTATGTAAACTGTAGGAGAAAGTTTACCATTTCGGTGGAATCAACCATACTAACTTCACCAATTCAAATTCAGAATGAAAATTGTCCAACTTAGGACACTTTTCTCAAAGACTTTTAACTGAAAGTTCTTGGGAATTGTCAATCTGATGAGCGATTCCTAACTTCCCTATTCTAGAGTATACTGGACTCCACGAAATCATTTATGCTATAACTTGAAGCAAACTCAAATGAATAAGTCCACTTAGACTTATCATCTTTTGAAGATTGAAAAGGTTCTTGTACATAACATCTATCTAGGATGTTCATTTAGTTATTTTATTCTAATCGGCTAACCCTGGTCTTTTGCAAAAGGAATCAGATACCATGTCTGAGCCAATTCCAAAAGATTTGGAAAGCAAAAAAGAAATAACTAAGATTTTGTACAACCAATTCAAACTTTGAAGATACATAAACTTGCTATGAGTCAAAGACTAGATGACTCAGGACTTTTTACTTTTCAAAGATCTATTTCAACAAGATATTGAAGCATTTACTTTATCTTTAAGAGAAATAAGCTGGATTCTCAAAAAGATTCAAAGAAAATCAAAAACATCATTCAACCACAAGATACTAGTGTGGCAACCAACATCAGTGTGTCGACCCACTGAGGTTCTATCGATGAGTTTAGTTTTCAAATAATGCTTCACTTGAGACTAAGTTCACGTCACATTCAGTCTTTTTGACTCCTAATTGTGAACGCAATTCTTGTGCATTTCTTTGAGTCTAAAAGAGTGAATTTATCAAATTACACTAGGAACTTGATACTTGACTTAGTCAATTGAATCTTTAGTTGAAAAGATCAACTCAAAGTAAAAGTCCAACTTCTTTCAGAAATTTATCAAATATTTCTGATCAATAACACTTAAACTTGAAGTGTTCTATGAAGATCTTGGAAGTTACTTACTTCATATCTTCAGTTTCCTTAATCTTGAAGTTACCTTGAAGTATCGTAAGATACTACTTTCATCCTTTACGAATTAAACTTTTCTTGAAGTCTTAATTCCCTTGAGGATGAAACCTAACTTCAAAATCCAAACTAGGACTAAAAGATAATCATCATCCCACGGTCCGATGTCCCATTCCATCTTTCCTACATCAATCTGAGTATAAAATCTGGTGTCCCATACCACCCTATTTTATATTCACATTAATGTGTGGGTGATTCTTATCCTAAAGTCTAAAACATTTCTTGATAGAGTACCTTATTTCTTCAATTCTTTTACAAGAATTGGAAGTTTCAGGCATTACCTCTAACTAGATTTTCTAGGTTTTGATTCCTTCACATGATCGTCTCACAATCATGTGCTTTGCCTTGGAAACTTGAAAACCTCTTTGACAGAATATCAATCAGAATTCCAAGTTCTTGAATTTTCTCGAATTCAAGTTCAATTGGTTTACCCTTGACCAATTTTGTAGCGACAAGAGCTTTTGACTTCTTGTCTTTAGATTCCTTTCTTTACTGTTGCTTTAGGTACCTTCCCCGGGGACTTTATTTAGGAATCTCTTTACTGCTTAAGTCTTAAGCATCCGCTCATGCTTTCTGGATTTGTACCAAAATCCCTTTAAGGATAGGTAAACACTTATGTTTTACCTTCCACAGACTTAATTACCATTTTCACGGTTGCAGACTACATTCTTGGAATTTCTTTACTCTGTTCAGACTTGGAACAACTTACTCTTTTTCACAGTTTTCCATCGAATAAATGGAACTTGAGTGAATAATTCCCAAAAGGAATTTTATTGCCAATACTTGGGCAATCTACAAAGTAGTTCTAATCGCACATTACTTGGACAATCATGGCCAAGATTGATCAAGTCTGGTTGATCTTGCGATAAAAAGACTTAGTCTTTATCTTTAAGATCTCTTAAACTATCTTAAGCTTCTTTGCTTACCTGCAGGATTTTAGAGATCTTTCCCTTTACACAAGTCCAAGCATACACTTATGCCTCTCAGATTCCAAAGCTAAGAATCTTTGATATACCGTTAGGTTATATCACTTATTTGGACTTAAATACCAAAACTGGTGGTTAGGGATTTACTGGGAAATACTTACTCTATAACTTTTCTTGAAAGATGCTAGTCTCACGTCTGGGGAGATTTTTCTTTCAAGAACTTTTTGATTCCTATCAAGTAATACTAGGCTATAATTTGAAGCAAATGATTCATCTTGGAGTTTTTTGCTTTCCAGTCTAATGATTCATCTTGGAATCGTTTGTAAAAAGAACATTTGAAAGAACTTCTTTCAAATAATATCCAAAAAATTTACTGATTCAATTGTATTCATTTCTTGAGTATCAAACTAGAGACGAAATATCACATTTGCCAGTATGAAAGTTTAAGTTGAACTTTCATTTATGTGATATCGACTTCTATTCTTGAGTTTGATACAAAACTCATTATTATTGGTCAATCTTCAGATGTTACTAGAGTCTTTTAAACATATTTCACTAATCAAATTTATGTTTAAAGTCCAAGCATCTATTGATTGATCCAATAGTAATGCAACTATGAACACTTTGAACTTTATAACTTGTTTAGGCGAAGTTCATGGATTGAAAATCCATTTCTTGGAACTTTCTATTCCTAAATGAAAAGTTCACACTTGCTTCAAGTCTTTAGGAACTTATATTATTTCCTAAAGACTGCTTAGCTAGTTGCATCATTTATTGCTTAGCTAGGGGCATCATTTACCAGAGATGCAACTATAGAACCTAACATCCTTTTATTGATATCAAGGATCAATTGATGTTGAGGTTTAACCTTTGATTTCCATCACCCCTTGGGATGAAATCAAATAAAAATTTATAAAAGCTTGGTACCTTTATATCTTGGCAAAACTTTTATATCTTAAAGAGGTTTTGCCTTCATCATTCCTTGGACCTATCATATAATATGAATTTATATGTATTTTGGGAAGAGTTCATGAATCAATTAAGATCCTCTACTTGGAACATCTACCTTCCCAAAAATAAATTCATCTTAAACATGGTAGGAGAATGATCTCACATGAAATAGAAGGCTTGACTATTTCATATCTCTATTCCAAAAAGTTACTTACCGAGGTTTCATCATGAGATACAAATCTTGAAACCACAAAGAAAACTTCTTTAAACTTTCGAAATCTTCTAAGTAGAAGAGTACTCAAGGAACTTGGAAATATAGTTGACGTTTTCATCCAACCTTGGGATGCTTGAGAAGTTACATAAAGTATGTAACTAATCAAGTAAAGCTTATCCGCATGACTTTCTAAGTACATCCAGGACTTAGGGTCATCATACATCACAAAAGAGTTTGCAAGTAATTAAATTTTCTTGGTTATCAAGAAAATTTATTACTTAACTTTCTCCTAGTGCTTACTTATACCTTGCAAGACATCTTTCATACTTAATTATCATTAAGTATTTATGTTTGATAGTAGAGTATCGACTTGGGAAGAAATTGACTAATTACTTGAGTTGCAAACTAGAACTAGTATGTCTTTGCAACTAACTAGTCCTTGGTCTTCCCTAATGTCAAACTGCGAGCTTTGCAAAGTAAGCTAAATACTAAGAGAGTACATTTTCATATCTACTTGCAAACAGCACTCCATTCTTCCATGCAAATGCATGTATCTACATGCAAAAGCATATGTTCACATGCGTATGCATGCATGTTCTTTGCATGCCCAAAAACTAATACAATAATCATGCATGAACTTGATGCACGATTTTTTCCTTGTACTAAGAATGTATGTCATGCAATCCTGATGCATGTATATCCTTTCCTTTGTCTAAATGCACTATGATATAAAAAATACCCTTAAGGTGCAATAGAAAACTTACTCAATGGAAAGGAAATATGTATTTAAACTACCAAAATACATTCTTTGATGCACAAGGATCTTTTTGAAATCAAGTCTTTCCTTAATGCAAACTAATGCTTGGAAGGAAAAATGGATTAATTCATTATTCTAATCTAGACTTAATCAATTGAAATCTTGGCTATTTCAATGTGCATCTATGATTAAGTGTAGAATAATGAAAACAAGATAAATCAAGCATTAAGGCCAAGCAGAAACTGGAAAATACTTAGCTTTGATCAAAGCTTCGTCCATCCCTTGATCCTTTGGAAGAGTGATTCATCCTCTTGATTTCACTTCACAGCTCCAATTCCTTCAAGCTTTGCTCAATCTTTCATTCTTCTTGGATGGATGAAAGTTGGGAGAGTTGGGCTTGCACTTCAGCTCTGCTTACTGCTTTAGGACACTCTGCTCTGCACTACAGAACAAGCAAATCCGGCTGGGTGCGTGGCTACGTGAGCCTCCTCCCAAAGAACCCGTCTGAGTTCGATCCCTAGCAGACGCAGCGGGCACAGAAAGCTACGTTCCGTTTTGTTCCTTTCGGAGATCTTCTGCAACGCTGGGTTTGAAAGCAAGAGAAATTTGTGCAGACTTCTGGACGTGAACGCCCGTCGACGTTATGGATAGGCGAGTGTCCTCTAGTTGGGGGGGCGGGGGTTCGAATCTCCTCTGCTTCACTGGAGAATACACAATTTTGGATCTACAAATTGAGATCTTCTCCAGCGCCGACTTTTGGTTAAAAGATTTGCTCCAGTAATCCTTCACGCGCACGATGATGCTCTGTGGATAGAGCAGCGCTCTCTTATCAGGGAAACGGGAGTTCGAATCCTCTGCTCTCCACAATAGAGGTAATTATTTTTTGGTATCTTCTACAGCACAAGATCAAAAACTAATGCTCTGCTGGATGATATACGCGAACTGTTGTCGTCTTCATGGATAGGACAGCGTTTCTTCAGCGGGAGGTCAGGAGTACGAATCCTGCCGCCTACAGAAGATATTCTTTTGCCGCCTACAGAAGATATCCTCTTCACGACTATACTATGACAAGATAAGGCGCATCCAAGAATACGTCATCAACGCCCTCGGGTTCTGTGGTTGAGCGAACGTGCTCTATTCGGAAGTACGAGGGTTCGATTCCCTCCCATGCATGCGCACCGATTTTTGCTAATCTATTCTTTAAGCATAAAGCTATGGCCGCCATGATGACTTCAGAATTCTACGTCAAAACGGCCGCGAGCAGAAATTCGGAAAAGAGTTATGCACGCAAAAAGTAAGGAGTAAGATGATGAGAGCTATGGAGAGGGTGGCTCTGATACCAATGCAATAGAACAAGGATTACGACCACCACATACTAGAGAGATGCCTCTCCTCCCAACCAAATGCCTCTATATATAGCTCTCTCCAGGGGACTGCCTTCTTGGGCAGGTGGATACTAACCATCCAAGTGTCAGCCATGTAACTACATGTGCGCCAAGTGTCCCAGTTAACTCGAGTTAACTCAAGTGGATGTTTCTAGAAGGCTCTAGAGCTCTTTGGGCAAAACACTCTCCCCATGTACCCCATGGGGGTTGAACCCAAGACCTCCTCCTTCACATCCTTGAGACTTAACCACTAAGCTAAGTGGATCACTTGTTCACAAGAGCACAAGACCTCCTAGTAAGTCTAAAACTCGAGATCTTTGGTCATACACACGGATGACCAAACGGTGTCCGATTTCAGATCTGTCTGAACCGGCCAGACCCTTGGATCATAGACTTACTTTATTACAAAAGGCATGGTAGAAGCTGCAAAGGAAGTAATATGATTAAAGACTCTTATGAAGAGTTTTGATATTGTTCAGAGTACTCCTATCATTTGTGGAGACAATATGAGTTCTTTATATTTGGCAACAAATCCTGTATTCCATGCTAGAACTAAACATATTGAGATTCAGTATCATTTTTTGAGAGAGAAGGTTGTTGATAAAGAAATAGAAGTTATGCATACTCCTACAAAAGATCAACTTGCAGATATGATGACAAAAAGCTTCGATGGACCAAAGTTGTAGAGGTTTAAAGATATGGCAGGAATAAAGAAGATGCAGGTAATCACAATTGATGATTGAGGGGGAGTTGTTGGAGCAGGACAATCAACAATTGGCAATTATATGAAGCCTAGAAATAAAGATATGAAAAAAATATTGAAGTCCAACTTCATGAAGTGAAGTGAAGGTTAAGGAAGAAAAGTTCTTTAAACATATGTACATTAGTTTTGTAAATACTTCAATATACTTGAAGTAATGAAAAATCAATACTCGTATGTATGTATATATACGTGTATATGATCGTATTAGGAGAGAGAGATGAAGTATAGATGAAAAAGAGATGAATAAATGATGAATATTGTGTGTATCATCCATCAGATGTATGAAGACTTGAATAGGAAGAATGTTCAGAGAATTACACTCTATTTTTTCTCTAGTTCTCCTTCTGTGTTTGATTTTATCAGAAATCCTTTTGTGCACATCTAACTCCATAGTTAATCTATCTATGGTTAATGTTTAAGAGTCTAATTGCAAACAAGCTGAGAGAATTTTGTGTAGGAACATCTATATGTGAGAAAGTGTTGAGTGTCTTCTAAAACAGGCGCAATCCTGATGTTCAAAGAAATGGTCAGTTCTCAGTGCACAGTGTAAAGTTTTACACAAATGAGGAGTCAAAATCTAAGTTGGAAGGTAAGCCATCTATGGCTAAAAGCATTCGCTTAAACGGGTTCTAGTTTGGGAGAACCATGTGTTAGAAGTTGCAGATGTCAAAGTCGACTCTACAAGAAGGCAGTTTCAGACATAGGTAGATTCTTTGGATCATTTCTCATAATCTACTTAAGCTCTTGCAATGTTTTAACTTGGAGGAGGTGTGAAAACTCTAGGCAACACATTCTACAAAGTTTCATAAAAAACTTTACACAAATGATTAATCAATGAGTCAATAATGTGCAGCAAACTTTTCTGTGAAATGACTTTCTTCATAGTTAGCAGATCTTGGATTGGAGTTTGGAACTCCAACTATTTTTGGTGACAATATGAGTTCAATTCACTTGGCTGCTAATCCTATTTTTCATGCAAGGACTAAACATATTGAAGTTCATTATCACTATGTACGAGAGAAGGTTATAAGCAAAGAGATTCAAATATCATATGTGTCCACTCATCAACAATGTGCAGATATTCTAACCAAAGCATTGGATGGTACAAAGCTTTGCAAATTCAAGGCTATGATTGGTTTGCAGGTAATCTTGGAAGATTGAAGACCTCAAGCATACTTGGCTTGAGGGGGAGCTGTTGGAGCAAGTCTATGACAAGCCTAAGTATTGGCTTGAGTCTCACAAAGTCTTAGAAGAAGCTTTAAAAAGAAGACTATGTAAAGTTCACTTGTGAACTACCTCTTGTAACTTTTGAAGAGTTTACTTAATGTAAAAGTAAGAGAATCTTAAGTGGTTGAGTCCACATGATCAAAAAGGGAAAGAGGAGCCACGAATTCATGATTTGTGGTAGGTAGAGAATCAAATCAATCATTGATTGATTGGAGAGTGATTGAGGGAAGTTAGCCTCCCAAACTCAACTATAAATAGATGGCAGTTTTAGTCGTGGTTAGAGAGACCTATGTGAAGACCTCCAAGAGTTGAGCTTTATGCCATATCAAGGTGTGATTACAAGGCACACATATGTATCAGTAAGTCATTGTATTTTACAAGCAATATACTTTCATTTTCATGATTATTTGAGTTCATCTTTCCATGTTCTTGTGAAGTGTACTACTCACTGCCATTACTCTCAGTTTTCTCAGTCAGCTTGCAGAGATGTTTTCTCTGAGCTTGGTGTATCATTTTCAGTGATTTAACTTGCTAAAGTTAGCTCTATAAGTCTAATATATGCTCACAAATTTTCATGTCATTTGGATGTTGCAATCTTCAGTTATGTTCATTTGAAGTCAACAGGGTCTGTTAATCTTCACTTCTCTGTCAGGTACCCGACTTTTTCACTCATCTTGTCAGAGCCATTTCTCAGTGGTTACTTATCCAAATTCAGTGATTTAAAGCTTGTTGGATTCAACTTACTGTCTAATATAACCATAAAAATTTTCATAATCATTGGATTTCTACATTTTGAGTTATGGTGATTTTTGTGCTCACTGGTCTATTTCTATAGCAGCCCGTGAAAATCGAGATGATGTCATCACTTCTTAAAACTCATTCTCAGTGTGTGGTTCATTGTTTTTGATGAGATTACTCTTGAAAGTTATCTCTTTAAGTTGCCTAGACTTCCCCAAGAGGAATTGAGCTAATTGCTGCTGTGCTCAGAGAATTATGTAAAACACTGGACAGGTGTATGAACCAAGAATAGCAAGTTTTCACCTCTTAGCTAACTCCAACTTATCTGTTTTGATCTATCTTTTTGAGAGTGATCTTCCAAGGTACATAGGGTGTCTAATACATCCATTGGCAAGCTAAAAGGGCCCACCATATACTCCTGGAGTTCATTTGGCTGGTGTAGATCAAGGATTTTGCAACACCTCTTCATCTTCAAGCACATACCTATCCATCTCTTCACATAAGTCCATGGCAGTTATGAAGGCTTCCCATTTGTCATCTGCCTTGATGCCATTGATCACTTGTCTCACTGTTTGATCCTCTTCAATCTCCTATCCTATGCTTGCCAATTGGTCAGCCAGATCTTTGACTTTGGTCACATACTCGGAAACACTTTGCTTGGGTTGCTTCCTTTGAGTGGTAAACTCAATCCATAGTTGATTTTTCCTAGCTCTTGTGTTGGAAGAAAAATATGAAGACAATGTATCCCAAGTCTCTTGGGATGTTTTAAAATTCCTAATGTGTGGAAGAAGGAAGTCAGAGATAGAGTTAAGTAGATATGACCTTGCTAATGCATCTTTGGCACACCATGAGTTGAGTCTTTCAAGCTCCTCTCTTGTAGGTTGCCCTTTGCTTATGAAAATGGGCATCTCCTCATCACTTCATATGTATCCATAGAGACTCCTTCCTTGTAAGTATGTCTTCATCCTCAAGGACCATGCTTGATAGTTGTTCTTGTCCAATTTATCAATAAAAGAAGGGAAACCATCTCCCATTTTACCTCAACTTTCTCTGATACCACCATTGGAAGAGATGGATGGATACCACAAGAGAATGAGTTGGTACTACTAATCCTTGCTTTGTACCTGCCCTCTTTCACCTCAGAGTTGGATAGTAGGCTCCTTTATCTTGCTAATGAAACTAAATGAGTGCCCGTGTACTTTGGAGATGATGCTTCAAACAATTAGAACAAAATAGATAACTTTGCAACTAGCTTGTGACCAAAAACTTGCTATTTAGTCTTGCATGTTGGGTAATTTGCTTAGTGCTCATAGTACAGTAAAAATTAGGAAAATTACTTTTGGGTGAATCAAATTATCTTAGATAGCTAATTATTCCAAGTGGAATAACGTAAAATTATGAACCATACATTGAGCAATCAACTTAGCAAGTGAATGCTTACCCCCGATTTTTTAGGAGCTATGTAGAGAATGACCAGTGAGTACTTCGAGGATATTTTCTCCCAATTTTCTGAAGGAAATGCTTTAAAAATTTTCTAACTTATAGTAGACTTTGATTTGGTTCCAACAAGCTATGGAACATGAAAAATGGATAACAACTCACTGAGATATGAGTATCCCAAGTTCACTATTTTGAGTAGACATAGCAGAGAAGGAGATGAACATGATCACTGATTTAGTGTACTATATAACAATGTTGTACATGATCATTGGCATAGATATGAAGCTCAATGATAGTAAGTTTGAGTAGGCTATGGCGTAATCCACTCGATATATACAAATGATCAGCAATAAGCTCAGTAATGGGGGCTCTAATGGCCACAAGATTGCAACCTCGTTTTATAGTGATTTTTCCAAGTTTGAATTTTGAAATTCAAATAGATGCTTCACCTAAAGTACTCCTCTAAGTGAGGAGTTACTTTACCAAATGAGATTCATAGCTTTTAGATCTCCAAAATCCACGAGATATATGGACTTACAATATTCCTCCAAGTAAAATGAATTTTACAAAAGTTAATGGTAAAAAGTCATACACAATGGTTCATGTGGTCCTTGAAATGTTTGCACATAGCTTCTTCAATACCTAGCCAAGTGTGAAGGCTTGGCATTTGCACCAACGTCTATCTATCTATCTATATATCTATCTATCTATCTATCTATCTATCTATCTATCTATCTATCTATCTATCTATCTATCTATCTATCTATCTATCTATCTATCTATCTATCTATCTATCTATCTATCTATCTATCTATCTATCTATCTATCTATCTATCTATCTATCTGTTTGTCTATCTATCTATATATCTATCTATCCATCCATCCATCCATCCATCTATCTATCTGGCTTTGTATCCATCCATCTATCTATCTATCTATCTATCTATCTATCTATCTATCCATCTATCTATCTATCTATCTATCTATCTATCTATCTATCTATCTATCTATCTATCTATCTATCTATCTATCTATCTATCTATCTATATATTTATCTATCTATCTAATGTTGGGGTTTCACTCACTAATTAAGCATAAATACATGAAGATACAAGTGGAAAGAAGAAGAGTAATAGAACTATGGAACTTGGACACTAAAAAATCATGCCTATGTGAAGGGGCAAATTCACTCATGTAATATAGTGAGATAATTAGGATAGAAAATAGTTAAGAACTTTTAGAATTAGAAGTTTGAGAAATAGGAGCATAAACACTAAATGTATATAAGTTAACTTGATGAATAGAGATATAGAACAACTTGACTGTAAGTCCTAACATAGAAGAGAGGTAGTGGGGATTTTCAGAGTGAGAGATTTTGGTGAAAGATCATTTAATGAAGAAGATTTTTCTATGGCTATGAGAAAAATAAGACCAAGCCATTTTGTACACATCTTCTCTAATAGTAAACACATGTTTGTGTAGAAGGAAGTGTGTAGATTCTCATTGTGTGAAGAAATCCAAGTGATTTCATAACTATAAGAATGACACTTAGACGTGATGAGTTTTCAGGCGTAGATTTTCTTGAACTTCTAAGAGTGAGATCTAAGAGTATATTGTAAAGTTTTTGATTAGTGATAGTTCATTTTAAAGCATCCTTAACTACAATCAACCAAAAGATCTTTACAAAACTCGATGTGTGCTAAGAGAAATAACCTTAACAATGAAGGCATGTCAAATCGATGAAGGTAAATTTCAGATTTTAGACATAGTGTAAGTCTTGAAGACATTTCAAGTTATTTGTAAGAAATTACTTGAAAGTTTTGTTTGGAATTTTTTGGTCACTATATGTACAAATTACTATTAATTATTGAGAACAAAACTGTCTGAGATTCAAGACAAATCAAAGAGAACTTGAAGCTAGAAGAAAAGGTGCAACTACAGGAAGAGTAAATGTCCACATTTACTATGTAAAGTGTTAAACTTTGAAGTTTGAAGATTTGCTGAGCTAATCATGATTGTAGAGGACTTGTAATACACATTAGCTTGGTTCTTGTGGTGTTAGTGAGAATAGAAAGCCACTAGTAGATATTCTATATGGAATACTACCAACCCTGTTGGAAGGAGTATTTTTGAAGAGCATTTTTGATGTAAAAAATTAGGAAAAAAATCAAAAAACTTGTAAAATATTTATGCAATGATTGTAAAAATAAGGAAGAGTCTTCCTTATGTGGTTGAGGATATCATGTAATTTTTGTAGAATTTTTAGAAACTCTTAGATAGCATTTCTTTAGAAAATTAGAGGAAAAGACCTAATTTCAAGTGTGAAAAGGGACACTTGAAAATGTATATAAGTCAATTTTCTCTATTTTGGAGAGGTTGGTTAGCCATTTGCTCAAGCTATCAATAGAGAAGAAAGAGTTTCTGCAAAATCGTGTTTTCTCCTGTTGAGTGTATTTCTTTTGATGTGTGAGCTTGTCTCTTGCTTAATCATGGAGATTTGTGAGTCTTATTTGTGTATTACTGAGTAAGTTGTATGAAGAGAGAGACCTATTGCTGTAAATGAGTGGAAAGGACTGCAGGAAGTTCCAAAATTGTGAAAATCGTCTGTTGTACAGAATCGCGATTGTCTCGTCTTGGTGATACAGGTGATATTTTTCAGTTTTGAGTTCATATTTGTATTCTGCTAATGAAATGGCATGGTTTTGACACAAAGAACATGGAAAATGATGGAGATTTGCCTTAGTTATGGTAATCTCAAGATTTTCTCTTCATCTTCAATTTCTCTCAGCAATCCAGCCATTAATCTCTTATTTCCTTGAATCTATTATCTTGAAGGGGCTGTGGTCTTGTGGATATTCCTAGGATTGACAAAATAAAGATGATTTGTTGATTCTTTGTTACTTCATGATTGGAGAGGACAACTTGGAGTCCAAAACAAAACATTTTTTGGCGCCGTTGCCGGGGAACATTCCAAGAACTTCTTTGAAGTTGGACCTTTGCCGGATCTTCAGTTGATGATGGTAAACAAGGTAAAGCTCATCAATAAGGAAAAGTGCACATGAATAGGTAGATATCATTGTTTGTCTTTAGGGAAGAAGAAAGCAATGGATGTCTTGTAGAATTGGAAGTGCTGAAATTTTTGTAGATTGATAGTTACTCATCATTTTGGTGAAGTAAAAGTGCAGGTGTGTGGAGGATTTGAGCCAAGAAGCTGAAGATGGAGGTAACTTGAATCTATTCTTGCATTTTTAGATTTCTTTTTGCCCAAGTACTAGACACCATGGGTGATCTTGGGAAGATAACATGGTGATACTAAGGAAAGGACAGTTAAAGTAGCTAGATGTGGGAATGAGGGATTCAGTTGTTGACCAAGTCTGAGCATTAAAATCTTGAGTTGTGATGCATTTTGAAAAAATCATATGATTGAGTTTATCTTTACAAAAATTGATTGCCTTTCATAACACTTTTTCATTGGAGAACCTTTCTTTGGTACTTTAGTGATAGCTAAGGACATAGAAACTCATAACCAATCAAGAACCATAGGATCAGTTGATTTCCAAAACCAGAAACCCTAAGTAAAGTGTTCACCTTTATTTTTAGGGCAAAAATACCAAACAAATTCACAAAACTCATAAAAAACAATCAAACAAATTTCCTTTCTTGATAAGAAGTTGAAGTGAGGTGCTGTGGTCAGGAGTGATTGTGAAAAATTGGAAAAGAAAGCAAAAAATGATCAAAAAACCAGAAAATTGAAAAACACGATTCTCTGCACAGAATCGCGACTTTCTGAAAAAAGTAATTGATTTTGAAATATCATTGTAAGTGAAGGTTGAATTGAAATTGTTGAAGGGTTTTGAAGGTAATCAAGAGGAAAAAGCTACTCAAAGTGGCATAAATTCAAAAATAGAGAAAAACACGATTTTCTGCACAAAGTCGCGATTTTCTAAGGGAGATTGTGATTTTGGTGCAAAAAATTCAGGAGTAAAGTCAATTACAAAGAAAAGAAGAAATTGAAGCAAAACAAAGAGAAAGAAAGCTTAAAAAATAAAAAATTATCAAAAAAACCAGAAAATTAGAAAACACGATTCTCTGAACAGAATCGCGATTTTCTGTAAAAAGTGTTGTTTTGAAATAACTTTTCAGGTGACTCATGAATTGAAGTGTGAAGAATATTGAGAGAAGGCAAGGACATAGAATACTCAAAATTTGCACAAGAAAAGACCTACAGAAAAAACACGATTCTCTACACAAAATCGCGATTTTCTGTAAAGAAAGTTTTTTTGGGAAATGTGGTATATTTGGGTATTTGACACAAGAAAGTGTAGAGGGAGTCATTAAGATTGAGTAAGTAAAATTGAACAAGTGAAAGGGAGAGGAAAAGTAAAAATCACACAAAATCGCGATTTTCTGAACACTATAAAAACCTGAAATTCAAAGAAAAATTCATTTGAGTGAGAGTGAGGGAGAGAGAGAGTGTGCAGAATCGAGCAAAATCGCGACTTTCAGCTACAAGCAAGTTTTTGGATTTTTTCAACTTGGCAAGCAAGGTAAAAAGTCTAGTACATATTTTTTTGCATAAAAGTGAGTAAATAACACAAAAAAGTAGGAAAATAGTAAAATCACGAAATCGCGATTTCCTGTTTTTTATTGGTTTTCAGTAAGAAAAAATGTTTTTCAAAAAATTTCTTCATTGCATGTTAAAATTTTGATAAAGCGATTCTATAAGTGAAAAAATATTGAAAAAAATCATAAGTTGAAAATCTGTCAAAATTTTGGTCAAAATCGCGATTCTGAGTTTTACTCAAAATCGCGATTCTGTGAAAAAGTGGCAACAAAATCGCGATTCCCAGAACGCGATTTTCATAAGAAAATCGTGTTTGTACAATCTGTGAGCAATCACGATTGTCTGGGAACAAAATCGTGGAAAAACACGATTCTGTGGACAAAATCGCAAAAAACACGATTTTGACACAAAATCGTGGAAAAACACGATTTTGACACAAAATCGCAAAAAACACGATTCTGTGGACAAAATCGCAAAAAACTCGATTTTGACACAAAATCGTGGAAAAACACGATTCTGTGGACAAAATCGCAAAAAACACGATTTTGACACAAAATCGTGGAAAAACACGATTTTGAACAAAATCGTGGAAAAACACGATTCTGTGGACAAAATCGCAAAAAACACGATTTTGACACAAAATCGTGGAAAAACACGATTTTGACACAAAATCGCAAAAAACACGATTTTCAACAGAAAATCGTCAAAAACTCGATTTTAGACACAAAATCGCAAAAAACACGATTTTGACACAAAATCGTGGAAAAACACGATTTTGACACAAAATCGCAAAAAACACGATTCTGTGGACAAAATCGCAAAAAACTCGATTTTGACACAAAATCGTGGAAAAACACGATTTTGACACAAAATCGCAAAAAAACACGATTTTCAACAGAAAATCGTCAAAAACTCGATTTTAGACACAAAATCGCAAAAAACACGATTTTGACACAAAATCCTGGAAAAACACGATTTTGACACAAAATCGCAAAAAACACGATTCTGTGGACAAAATCGCAAAAAACTCGATTTTGACACAAAATCGTGGAAAAACACGATTTTGACACAAAATCGCAAAAAACACGATTTTCAACAGAAAATCGTCAAAAACTCGATTTTAGACACAAAATCGCAAAAAACACGATTTTCAACAGAAAATCGTCAAAAACTCGATTTTAGACACAAAATCGCAAAAAACACGATTTTCACTCAAAATCGTGGAAAAACTCGATTTTGAACACAAAATCGTGAAAACACGACTTTGACACAAATCGTGGAAAACACGACTTTGACACAAATCGTGGAAAACACGACTTTGAACACAGAATCGTGGAAAAACACGACTTTGATCACAAAATCGTGAAATACACGATTTTCACACAAAATCGTGGAAAACTCGATTTTGAACACAAAATAGTGAAAAACACGATTTTCAACAGAAAATCGTGAAAAACACGATTTTCAACAGAAAATCGTGAAAAACTCACAAGTAGGCAGAAAATCGTGAAAAACACGATTTTCAACAGAAAATCGTGAAAAACTCACAAGTAGACAGAAAATCGTGAAAAACACGATTTTCATCAGAAAATCGTGAAAAAACCTCTAATGCATTATAAAATCGTGAAAAACACGATTTTCATCTGAAAATTGTGGAAAAACACTACTGGCAGTAGAAAATCGTGAAAAACCCTAATTTCATTTAGAAAGTCGTGAAAAACACAAAACATAGGAAGAAAATTAAAACACACACAATTTTGGACAGAAAATTGTGGAAAACCAATACATTGGTTAGGAAACTGTGACAAACACTCCTTTGAAGTATTAGAAATTTGCCAAGAATAGTTGAATGATACTAAGATCTGGAAATAAAATAAATTCAATTCCTAAACAAGACCTAACAAGGAAGGAAAAAGAGTCAGGAAGTAATAAAAGATCAGAAAGAAGTTTAAGCCAAGGAAATAACATGGAAAACCTAAATGAAACAAATGAGTCAATAGAAACTGGGGATTTTAGAAACATCCTTAAATACATGTATACAAATAGGTTTGGAACCTATGTATACCAAGATGGAATGCATAAATTCCTAATTAGACTGAGAAATTCAGAAATTCCCCTGAATATAACCCCAGTAGCCCAATTCAAAGATGGAAGATATGAAGACAGGCAAGGATGTGTATACATCTTCTCTCAAGACCCAGAAAATTCAAATGATCTAGGGCAATGTGCTGACAAAGGACCTTGGGAACATAACATGGGACAACCAGACATACCTAGACCAAATGAAAACTACACTAATAATGAGCAAAATTATGGGAGAAGGACACATGCTTCACCAAATCCCTTTGACAGAGAACCAGAAGGAAACAATGACTTCCCACTCAGAAGAAGACCTCATTGGCAACCTCAGGGTAGGATGCTTAGACCATATCAAGTAGCCAAATGCATGAAAAACCAATATGAAGGGTATTCAGATCCTCATGCTCATGCAGCAGAATTCAGACAACTGATTAGAGCAGAGGAAGTAGAAGATTACAAGGTACAATTTGAAGCATTTGGTCTAACCCTAACAGGGCCAGCCTTGTCATGGTTCATTCCTTTGAGAAAAGAAATGTACCTAGACATTGAATCTTTCTTAGAAGCTTTCATTGGTGAATTCTCTAAGACTGGAATCAAACATAGTACAGCCACATTGATACACAGCTTCAAACAACAAAAGGAGGAAAATGTTAGAGAAGCAGCCAGAAGGTTTAAGCAGTACATTGATAGATGCCCAAGAGAAGAAGTACCTTCCATGGCAAAACAAGTATCCTTATTCATTGAGGGATTGAAAAGTGCCCAATTAAGGACCCTAGTGTACTATAGGAGATGTCCTGATTTAGCAGCCTGTGTGAAGGAAGCAATAGATTTGGAGGACAACAGAGGTCAAGATTTGTTAGCATTTGATCAACCCAGATCTTATGAAGACAAAATTCCTCCAGCAGAAGAGTTGGCTCAGGCTATTGCTAAAGCCCTAGAGGTAAGCACTAAAACTAATCTAATAAACTCTAGGATAAACACAAACAAGAAATGTTATATTTGTGGAGAAAATCATCTGGCACAACAATGCCCTTATCAGAAACCACAACACTTACAAGATAGGAAGACACTCAAGTATTGTACACTAGAGAGAAAATGGACAAACCATACCAGGGAGGAATGCTTCTATAACAAACAACCTGTCAAGGAAAGAGACTATATGGCTCAAAGGGAATCAGGTTATACTGAGCAACCAAGACCGGTATTGGGACAACAACCTCCCATTCCAACCAATGTGGTACCAGTCAAATATACACCCATTGATGAAGGAAATTCAAGATTCAGATCACCTTATAAGGAAGAGTATCAATGGAGTGAGGGACATCAGGAAGAATGGGAAGATTATGAAATAAGGGAACCTGAGCTTAAAGCCCTAGATCTGGGAAATGGAAAAATTGAAATGGACACAGCAACATTCATGTACATTACCAACAACTACATGTCCAATCAAAAACCTCAATTCAAAGGGGGACCAAAGATAACATGTTATAGATGTGGGGGAGAGCATTTCATTAGAGATTGTCCACAACCTCCAACATTCAGGATAGAGGGAGCATACTGTAAGGATTGTGGTAGAGAACATCTGATCAAGGACTGTCCAAAAAATCCCCAAAAACAACAGAACACACCTAATAACATACCTTTAAAAACAGTCAAAATTATGGAACAAGAGGAATTGAGTGACAATGATCAAATTGAACTTAATGTTATAACAAGGGCACAAGCCAAACAACAAGGAACAATTAAAGAACAAAATGAGGGTTCCACATCAAAAGGGAAGAAAAATAGACAAAGAGGGAAATGGGAAAAGAAAAGAAAAGTGGGCAAAAGTCTGGGAGAAGACAGTCAGGAACAAACAAATTCAAAACATACTTCTCCTCAAAAGACCCAGAATCTGTCTGAATTAGGAAATTCTCAGAGTCTAGACACCCTAATCAAAGCCTACAAAGGAAGAATTCAAGAGGGACCAAGCCCTGCAGATCATGCAATGGCTTATCCCATACCAGATTTAGAGCATGAAAGGATGCTAAAATGCAAACAAATTATCCAGGAAACACAACTCAGATTAGGGGAAGAAGACAGCTCTCGGAGAACATTTGATCAGCATGAGAAAACAAAAACCAAGGAAAATGATAAAGAAGGCAATCCACACATAACATTCCAAATGAGTTTAGGTGAACATTGTAGTATTACATGTCATACAACATGGGAAAATTTGTTGAAACAAAATCCTCACCTACAGAACAAGATGAACAAGGAAGAAACAATATCTGGAAACCTTCATTCACCAACACAAGAAGTAGAGGAACTATGGTATATTCCTATTGACAAAATAGGAGGATATTGTGAAGGAGAAGAAGGGAATTCAACCTTAAAATTACAATATGAAAAACATTCAGCAAAAGCCATTTTGGATAGCGGATCAGGAGTGGCTATAATGACTAAACAAACCTGGGAGAAATGGGGAAGAAAGGAATTATTACCCACTAAAATGAGATTACAACTTGCAGATGGTCATATAGAAAAGCCCCTAGGAATTTGGGAAAAAGTGATTGTGGACATATGTGGCATAGAAATAGAGCATACCTTTGCTATAGTAGAATTTCCACAATCCACATCTTATGAAATTATCCTAGGAAGACCCTTCATGAGACAAATGCAAATTGTACAAGATTGGGGTAATGATTGTTTATATCTTCAGAACCAGGGGAGAATAACAAGAGTAAACTTAAGAAATGGCCACTATTGTGACATATCTCCTAGAGAATGGTATAAAATACATCAAAATCAACCAGAAAGTGAAGAATCAGAGAGGGAGGATCAGGAAGAAGGTGAATCAGTAGTTTGGAAGTGTAACATACTAAGAAATATCACAAATAGGAAAAGGAAGTTAAGGAGAGAAGATTGTGTGGAAGAAAGAGAAATACAGGATGAAAATTATGTGCCTCAACAATTCAAAGATGAAGAGTTTGAGCCTTATGGATGGAATCAAATCTTAGCTACCATGGATTTGGCCAGTGAGGAATATGTGGGAATGGAATTTCAAAATGAGGAAGGATTTGACATCTTCCACATTGGCATACATATGATAGGAGTATCACAAAGAGAAGAGGATCAAAATCAAGAAATGATATTAACACAAGGAAAATCACAATATTTGGAAACAGTAAAAGCTGGGGATGCAATCAAAGATAAAATCTCAGGCAAATACAAGGAACATAAACACAAAGAAACAGAAAGAGACCAGGAAAAGGAAAAGAAAGAGAAAGAGATAAACAGAGATCAATACTTTGATGTACCAGCAAACTTTAAAACTTATGAAGTAGAAGACAGACTACTTCTGAGAATGAAACCAAAAAGAGAGAAGAAGAAAGGGGAAGCATATGATAATGAAGAACAAACAAAGAAAATTGTAATTACACAGGAAGAGGGAGAAGAGAGACAAATAGTAATAGCTGATGACATGACATCACAAGAAGAAGAAGCATTAAGGAACCTAGCAAAGAACTATAGGGATGTATTTGCTTACAGTTATAAAGATTTGAAAGGAATTGATCCAAAAATTTGTGAGCATAAGATTCCTATGACACCTGATGCAAAACCAAGCAAACAAAGACATTATACATTTAATGACAAATACTCTGCCAAAATAAAGGAAGAAATTGACAAGTTGTTGGCTGCTAATTTCATTTATGAAATAGAATACACTGAATGGATATCACCTATAGTTGTGGTGCTAAAAAAGAACGGGAAACTTAGGGTATGCATTAACTTGAAGAAAGTAAATGCAGCAACTATAAGGGATAGTTATCCACTACCAATAACAGATCATCTTCTTGAGAGAGTTGCAGGAAAGGAAGTCTATAGTTTTCTAGATGGATTCTCAGGATATAATCAAGTACCAATAGCTTTAGAGGACCAACATAAGACTGCCTTTTCTACAGAATGGGGGGTTTATGCTTTTAGGGTTATGCCCTTTGGATTGACCAATGCCCCAGCAACTTTTCAAAGGTTGATGTGTCATATTTTCAAAGAATTCCTGAGAAATGTGATGGAAATCTATGTAGATGACTTATGCACTTTTTCTTTAAAAAGACAAGATCATTTACAAGATTTGGAAAGAATATTCAGGAAGTGCAGGACATATAGAGTATGCCTAAACCCAGAAAAGTGTGTATTCTATGTCAGACAAGGAAGAATGTTGGGTCACATAGTGTCAAAAAATGGAATCTCTACTGATGAGAAGAAAATAAAAGCCATAATAGAGCTTCCTAGACCAACAAATGTGAAGGAACTCCAAACTTTTATGGGACATTGTGGGTACTACAGAAAATTTGTATACAAATTTGCTGATATAGCCAAGCCTTTATATGCCCTCATCACAAAGTTTGAGTGGACTGAAGAATGTGACCAAGCATTTGAAACATTAAAAACTTGTTTGGTGACAGCACCAATCTTGAAAACACCTCAGAGGGATAAAATCTTTCATGTACATGTTGATGCTTCAAATTATGCTCTGGGATGTGTGTTAGCACAACCTATAGAAGGAAGCAAATTAGATTTCCCAGTAGCATATGCAAGTAGACAATTAAACATTGCAGAAAAAAACTACACAACTACTGAGAGAGAAGGATTGGGAATGATCTTTGCTGTCAAAAAATACAGACATTATCTATTGGCCAACAAGTTTAAATTCTTTGTGGATCACCAAGCTCTACTCTATTTAGTAAATAAACCATGTCATACAGGAAGAATAGTAAGATGGTTTCTTTTACTAATGGAATTTGAGTTTGAGGTGGTGGTTAGACAAGGAAAAACACACTTGAGAGCAGATCATTTATCAAGAATTCAGTCAAAAGAACCTAGTTCACCTATAGATGATGATTTGCCAGATACATACTTATTCAAGGTGGAAAGTGTTCCTGAATGGTCGATGTCATTAATTCCCTTGCTAACAATGGGACCTTGTAGGTCATTAGCAAATAATACACATCTGGTGCTACAAAGCAGGAATTTCATGTTGTTAGCTGGACATTTGTATCACCTCAATCAGTCAGGCATACTGGAATATTGTACTCCAGAAGAAGAGCAACATGAATATGTAAGAAAAGCTCATTGCTGGAATCCATGTACTCATGCTTCTACAATTGTCACTCTTAGTAACCTTAATAGGATGGGAGTACATTGGCCAAATAAGATTCAGGATGTGGAGAGATATATTGATAATTGTCAAAAATGTCAAACATGGCAGAAAGCAGAATTAATAACTCTATATTGGTTTCAGAAAAACCCTGAATGGAGTGAAAATATTGTTGAGAAGTTGAAGAGAAAGGAGAAAGGGGAACAAGTAATAGCTGGCGCTGATTCAAGAAATCTACAAGTAATCTCAGAGGAATATCAACTCATAGGAGAACAATTATACAAGAGAGGAATGGATGGATATCTGAGAATCTGTGTTCCAGAAGAAAAGTATTTAGAGATGTTGGAAATGGCACACTCAGGAGTAGTTGGAGGACATTTCTCAAGTGATAGAACAGCCAAACTCATCTTATATTCTGGCTTTTGGTGGCCAACCCTATTTCCTGATGCTAGAACTTATGTGAAAAGATGTGATGTTTGTCAAAGGGTAAGCCAACCAAACAAAAGAGATAACATGCCATTAATTCCTTTAATTTCAGCCAGAGCTTTTAGTAAATGGGGATTGGACTTTATTGGACCAATACATCCTCCAGCCAGACAATCTCATGCAGAATACATACTAGTAGCTACAGATTATTTGACAAAATGGGCTGAGGCCAAAGCTACTAAAAGAAATGATGCTCACACTACTGCTAGATTTTTGTATGAAAACATTATCACTAGATTTGGACTACCAATTGAATTGGTAAGTGATAGGGGGACTCATTTTTTGAATCAGATCATAGAAAACATGACTAATTATTTCATGATTAGTCATAATAAATCAGCCCCATATCACCCACAAGCCAATGGGTTAGCAGAAAGCACTAATAAGGTACTTTGCAATGTATTGTCCAAATTAGTCAACACAAATAGAAATGACTGGGATTACCAACTGAATCATGTTCTTTGGGCTTATAGAGTGGCATACAAAACAGCTTTAGGGACCACACCATTTAATTTGGTGTATGGCCAGAATGCGGTTCTACCCATGGAATTTCTTATTCCAACACTGAAGGTGGGTAGCCAATACAATTGGACAGGACATGAATTATCTGAGAGAGTCATAGACTTAGAAAAACTGGGAGCATCGAGACTCCAAGCAGTGATGAGTATATACACAAACAAGAAAAGACAAAAAGCTTATCATGATGTTCACATAAAAGACAAAGATCTACAAGAAGGAGACCTGGTCTTAGCTTACACAATCAAAGAACATCAGAAAAAGTTTCAGAAAAAAGGTCATGGGCCATATATCATACATCAGATAAGCAAAAGTGGAGCTATTCAGTTAGCCAATATTGATGGGGAAATCATGCCAAATTTCATAAGTGGATGTAGAGTGAAGAGGTATGAGTGCCCATTAACTACTGAGGAATGGAGAAGGTTGCAAAAGGCCCAAAATAGGAAAAAAGAAGAAGAAAGTGTTAGAAGGGAGGCTCAACTGGAAGCCAAAGAAAGAATTAGAAAATTGAAACAAGTGTGCTTATGTGAAAACACTCTAAAACAAAAAGAGCATTTGCCTGTGATTATGATGAATTACCAAGATGAAGACATAAGGGTTTTGATAGACTCGGGAGCGCAAGTGAATCTAATTAGCTCAGCCTTGATCAATAAGTTTAATCTTAAGAGAGCTGAAAGCAGAATTTTGATCAAAACCCTGGGAGGGAAAAGAATTCAAAGCATATCTTCACTTTCTATTAAAGTTAAATTTAATGATGAATATATGGATATAGATTGTGAAGAGTGGCCAGACTATTTAATGACTGAAAAGCTGATTTTAGGGCAACCATGGCTCAAACAAGGTAAAGTCATTTTAAATTTTGAAAAAATGAAGCTTAATTTGACCATCAAGGACAAAAAGTTTTTAATGTTCTTTCTGAGTAATGAAGAGCAGGTAGTTCAGATGGATGTTCATGACCCACATCTTGAAGGATTTGCTTTCTCAATAAAGGACAGGAACATTTTGACAATACAAAGTGATCAAGCTTCATACACTCAAGATCAGCAAAAGATTGAAGAGGTAAAGGTTGATGAGGAGACAAAACAGAGAAGACTATTATTGCCAAAATTGCAATATCAACAAAACAGAACAAAAAGAATATGGAAACAGGTCATGCACAGTTATGGCTCACCAAAACAGGAAATTAAAACAAAATGGATATGGAAGCCAAAAAATGTCAAAAAATGTTCATCCACAGAGCATGGATATTTCCATAACAGAAGGACAGATGGAGTAAAATATTACTGGGTAAAAAAATCAGAATTAGGTCAATGGAAGAGAGATAATCCACAATGGACCTATTCTTGGAATTTTGGAAAGGACAAAAAAATATTTCCTTCTTTCCCCTTAGAAGAAAATTAGGAGGGGAAGGAAAGAAGACGGAAAAAAAAAAAAAAAAAAAAAAAAAGAGAAGAAGAAAAAACCAGAAAAATATATTTTATTTTCTTGATTTTCTTTCTAAAATAAAAGAACACAAAGCAAGATATAGGGAGGGAAAGAGTAATTTATTATGGAAAAAAAATTGTTTTGTCTTATCGATTTTTAATTTTTTGTGATCATTTTTCTTTTTTACCATTACTTTTTCAAGTTTTTTCATTAATCATCTTTTCTAGCATCATCCTTCCAATTCAGGAATTGTTTTTTTTTGAGTAAGGAAGTGACAACTGGAGAGAGCACAATAGATGTCTTGCTACACCTGTGTTGCTCACTTAAAATTGAGTCTCTTGAAAAAAAAAAACAAAGCAAAAATTGTTGGGAACTTGTCCTTTTTATTTTTTATATGTCAGTAACATTCCAGAATAATATAGCATTTTCTTATGAAATCTTGTGACTCATGTGGGTGGAGTATTTTCTTTTCTGTTATATATAAATACAGGATGGTGAATACAAAAGAGTTGGCAATCCACGACTTCAAAGCTGATTCAGTGACTTTGTCCAGAGGACACTGGTTTTTGGACAATGATGCAGCTGAAGAACAAGTGGACTTAGAATCCGATGAAGACCAAGAAATCCCAGAAGCTGAAAAAATAGCAAAAGAACTTAAAGAAATTCTGGGAGTGATAGGACAGCATATCTTCACAGTTGCAGTGGGAGGATATAAGTACACCATGCTGTGCCAAGAATTCTACAGGTTTCAGAAAACTTCTGTCAACCTCAAAAGATGGAAAGCTGTGGGATTGCACAAGCTCTTAGAAGAACCAATTTTCTTTATTGACTTTGAAAGAGTAGCACAAGTGATGGGAAGCCTAGAGGAAGTGGGAAAAGGCAATGATGCCTACTTCAGATGTAAAGTGAAGAATAAAGACAATCAGGAGGCAGGGATAGTCATCAAAGCAGAACATATCAGAGCCGCCTTACAGTTCTATCCAATGGGCACTAAACTGGACCAAAGTTTTGTCAAGAAAAATAAGGAGACTTACACGGGGTATGTAAAGTTCACTGACTTCAAGGGAAAAGAAAATGAAGAATATGCTATAAGAATGTTCTTGCAGTTCTTTTGTTTTCCGAAATTACCGAGGTACACCATGCCTCATAAGCCAGTGACTCTATTAATGTTCAATAACAAAGATAAAACCAAGCCATTTGGGGTGATGGATGTCTCACCTTACATCCATGAACAGCTAAAGGAAGCAGCAAAGCATTGGGAGCAGAAAAAATTCATGAATGGAGCCCAGTTTTTGACAAAAATCATTTATCATGTTCTAGGTATGGAAGAACAGTTAAAGTTAGCTCCTGAAGCCCAATACTTCAGAAACTTGATGTCAGGAATCAAAAGTCCCCCAAAGAAGGCACTTGGAAGAGAATCAGAAGGACAAACTCGCATGAGGGGAACAGGAATGAAGAGAAAAGTAATATCTGAGGAAGTGATTCCAGTAAAGAAAAGAAGGTTGGACCCCAGAAAAGTAGAGTTAGAACAGGCGGAAGAAACAAGAGAGGAACAGGTGGCAGCACAGAAAAAGGTGCAATCCTCCAGTGAACCTCATCCTCCGCAGACAAGTAAAGAACAGCTTTACACTTATCTCACTCAAGGAAACAGCAAGAGAGCCATATACGAGGCACAATATCAAAAAATGTTGGAAGATTTTTCATGTAAAGCTACCGATTGGATCCAAGAAGAGGTGGAACATTATGAAGCATTGCATGAGGAAATGATGGCAGCAGAAACTGAGGAGATATTTGTAAAGAAGGAGGTAGAATTGCTGGCATACTTCAAGGAGTTGCAAGGACCTCCAGAGGCCAGAACTACAGTGATAGTGAAAAAGAAGATGCCAAGGAAACCTGTTCAAAAGAAGAAGATGATAAAGAAAGGGAAAGGAAAGATGGCAGATGAACCTGTGATAAAAGAAATGAGACAGGTAATTACCAAAGAAACACAAAAGCTAACCTCAGAGATGGAAGTGTCAAAGCCTATAGAACAAGAAGTGGGAGGATCTTCACGATTCTCATCTGATTCAGACAGCGACATTGAGAGTTTTTTGCTAAAAAGTTTAAATCTGTCAATACCCAACACTCCCAATATAGCTGTACAGGCTGTGGAAAAAGTGAAGACACCTGAGGATTCAAGTAGGAAACCTCAAGAGAAGCAGACACAGGAGGAAATAGTTCCACAGATGAGTGCTGAAGAAAAAAGGAGGCAGTTAAAAGGAAAGGCAAGGATGACAGAAGAGGAAGACCAGAAGAGACATGAAGATAATTCTGGAATAATGAATGTTGACAAAAATTCAATATGGACCAACCCATCACAGACACAGTTCAAATTAAATGCAAGATTGACTGCAAGTTTGGAGGAACTAGCAAAGAAAGTATTCAGCAGTGTACTTAGTTCAAATGATTCGCAGAAGGTTGCATCCAAAGAACAGGAAAGCAAGGAGTTGGAATCAGAAAAGAATGCTCAAGAGGTCTTTGGACAAGTAATAGAGGAAGGAATTGTTCAAAGTATAAAAGATGTGTTGCAGGATATAAAAAGCAGTGAGGAATTCACATCTAAGAATGATCAAGAACAGGAAGTGGAAGCAGATTTTATGGATATGGAGGAGCAAGATCAGGAATGCCTAAAAGAGAAAAGTAACGACCATGTTGCTGGTACAAAAGAAATTGAATCAATTGAAGTTCAGGAAAAGCAGGAACAGGAAGACCAACTTAGGAAAGTTCAACAAATTCTTGTTGAAAAGGACTCAGACAAAAGTCAGGAAACCCTAACACAAGAGAAGGAGATACTAATTAAGGGAGACCAGCTCTTCACAGAGAAGCAACAAGTATTGGAAGACAAGCAGCCATTAGAAGAGAAGAAAGTTTCAGATTTTTCAGAGCAGAAGAGTGCAAATGACAGAGCACTAGTTTATGAAGAGGTTGATAACAATAAGGATACAGAGAACTATGATCACAGTAATGAAGAACAAGACATGCAAGACATAGAAGATGAAACAGCAGCAGAAGAAGATGATGAGAATAAAGAAGATAAGCAAATTGAAGTTAGACAGACAGAAATAGAAGTAGGGTTGGAAAGAATACCCAAAAATATAAGATCAGCTTGTCAAATGATTATGAGCAACATTGAACAATTCAGACCATCTAGCAGGAATATGATCATATCAGGAATGGTGGCTGAATCAGAATTTGAAAAAGGCAGTTTAATTATCAAAGAACACAAGAAAGAAAAAGAGCAGATGACAGAGCAATTAAGGTTGATAAAAGAAAGGAATGAAGAATATCTCAATAGAATCATTGCTTTGGAAGAAGCTGAGGTTCAGAAGCAGAACAGGATCCAATACTTGGAAGAAAAGAGTGTAAAGTTATCAGAACAAAATGCCAAAATGGATATGGAATTAAAAACCATTGGAGGAAGATACAGAACTTTACAAACATCTTATCAAATTCTGACTAGAGCACATGAAGAGATTAATAAAGTGTTGTTAGAAGAAGGTCAGCTACAAGGTGGAAGCAAATCTGTTCAATTAACAGAGGAAGAAAAGGAAGAGCTGCATAAAGAAATTCAAAGACTTCAAACAGAATTAAAAGAGGCCAAAGAAATGGAGAAACAGGCAAACACTCATGCTGCCACATCAATGAGAGGATATCATCAATTACATTTGGAGGTAGAGAAGGAAAGAAGTGAATGGCAAGCAAAGATGGAGGAAGAAAGAAATGAGTGGAGGAAGGAAAAGGAGTTATGGGCAGCTCAGAACAAAAGTTCAATGATGACTATAGAAGAATTACAAAAACAGTTGGAGAAATCAAAAGTTCCAGAAGAAATTCAAGATCAAGTACAGGCAGAAGATACAGACAACAGGGACTATGAAACAGGGGATTTTGACAGGGAACAAGAAAACAAGGAGTCAGCAGCCAAAGAAACAGAGGAAGAATATTCTGAAGATTTTGTACAGAAGTTATTGACCAATAGAGAGGCAAGAATGGGTTTTATCAGAAAAATGCATGATGAATATGAAGATCAAATAGTTACATTTGCTCTGAATAAAGGCATTAATCCAGATCAGCATCATTGGGCTGCAGATGGATTGGGAATACCCTTCTGTATGATTTTGGAGAGTATAAAGAATTATCAATTAGCCAGAGTAGGGCTATCTCCAAACAATTACCTTGAGTATGAAGAAGATATTAATGTCACAAAGGAGTTATTTGAAAGAGCAAATCCTAAATGGAGGAATAAGTGGTTGGATGCCAATAAGGAATGCAGGAAAATCTGGAAAGAGGCACCTTTGAATTTAAAGATAAACCCAGCCTATTGTCCAGTTGCCAGAAGAAGAGAATGGATTGTTTTTTGGGAAAGGAGGAAAACAGGGCAGATTCCAGTAAAGTGGCTGAATTTTCCAAAAATAGCAGGTCCAAAGGCAGGCACTTGGCCTACAAAAAATTACATGGTGAATACTGCTGAGTCAGTTTTAACAACATATAAAGATGTTAATGATCCAGCCTGTATATTACTTGTCAGAATAATGAGATTGATTCTAGCTTGTATAGAGACTTACACTGATACAGATATCAGAATTTTGAACTACATAGGTTTTAACTCACCAACCGATGCTCTTTTGTTTGATTTGAGTGAGACACCAGACAGGATCTGCTTAATGGCCTACTACAGCAGAATTATATTTTTGGGTAGCCATTACTTACAGATTTTTGAGGATGCTTTCGATTATGGGTTTTTTGAAAGGGAGTCAGAGATTTTTGGAAACCTATCAGTTGTTACAAAAGCAAGACTTACTGCCTATGAAGTTGCTTACACCGAATATTTAAAGAAGGATGTCATAGATAAGCCTGAAGCTGCAGTGCAATGGAGGAAAGCCTTATTTGAAATGGTCAATAATTTGAATGTCACAGAAAGGAAGAGCCATGACTTGGTGTCACAAGTGTATCAAAGGAAGAAGAAGTAAAGCTGAGCTCACATAAGAAAATCTTTCGTCAGGAGCCGAAAGGCTTAGGAGGGGAAGGATGTTGGAAGGAGTATTTTTGAAGAGCATTTTTGATGTAAAAAATTAGGAAAAAAATCAAAAAACTTGTAAAATATTTATGCAATGATTGTAAAAATAAGGAAGAGTCTTCCTTATGTGGTTGAGGATATCATGTAATTTTTGTAGAATTTTTAGAAACTCTTAGATAGCATTTCTTTAGAAAATTAGAGGAAAAGACCTAATTTCAAGTGTGAAAAGGGACACTTGAAAATGTATATAAGTCAATTTTCTCTATTTTGGAGAGGTTGGTTAGCCATTTGCTCAAGCTATCAATAGAGAAGAAAGAGTTTCTGCAAAATCGTGTTTTCTCCTGTTGAGTGTATTTCTTTTGATGTGTGAGCTTGTCTCTTGCTTAATCATGGAGATTTGTGAGTCTTATTTGTGTATTACTGAGTAAGTTGTATGAAGAGAGAGACCTATTGCTGTAAATGAGTGGAAAGGACTGCAGGAAGTTCCAAAATTGTGAAAATCGTCTGTTGTACAGAATCGCGATTGTCTCGTCTTGGTGATACAGGTGATATTTTTCAGTTTTGAGTTCATATTTGTATTCTGCTAATGAAATGGCATGGTTTTGACACAAAGAACATGGAAAATGATGGAGATTTGCCTTAGTTATGGTAATCTCAAGATTTTCTCTTCATCTTCAATTTCTCTCAGCAATCCAGCCATTAATCTCTTATTTCCTTGAATCTATTATCTTGAAGGGGCTGTGGTCTTGTGGATATTCCTAGGATTGACAAAATAAAGATGATTTGTTGATTCTTTGTTACTTCATGATTGGAGAGGACAACTTGGAGTCCAAAACAAAACAAACCCAATCTACATTGGTATATCCATGAATGTACAATTCTACACCATATTCACAAAATATTGCATAATCAATAGTTGCACTCACATAATGTAGAATGCATCTCAAATCAATTAAATGTGGTTTCTTGGGAGCCTGCATAAATTGACTTTGAATTTCTACATTATAACTTAGATTAGGTCTTGTAATTGTGAGATATATCAAACTTCCCACAATTTTTATGTACATAGTAGCATCTTCCAACACTTCACTTGATGTAGTATCAACCTTAAAATTATGACCTAATGGCATAGAAATTGTCTTGCAATCAGCCATACCATACTTTTGCAGCATACTCAATGCATATTGCATTTGCGACATCCATATACCTATTTCTGTATGTATAAACTCAATGTCCAAAACATAGTGCAACACACCAAGGACTTTCACGTCAATTTTTTGCATAAGGATTTGCTTTAACTCTTTAATGTTTTCTTCATTATCACCACCTACAATCAAGTCATCAACATAAATAGCCACAATCATGATGCCATCATCACCCTTCCTTGCCTATAATGAGTGATCTGCATCACACATAGAAACTCCAATGGTGGTTAAATAATGTGCAATCCTTGCATGAAAAGCACAAGGGCTTGTTTAAGCCCATAGAAAGCCCTTCACAACCTGTAAACAGATTATCCTTATGGCAGGTCCATGTATATTTCTTTCTGCAACTCACCATGTAAGAAAGCATTCTTCATATCCATCTGATGCGAAATCCATCCTTTTGTTGTAGCCAATGCAACAAGTGCTTTCATAGTAGCCATTTTAGCCACAAGGATAAAAGTTTCTTCATAATCAATGCCTTATGTCTGTGCATATCCTTTCGCTACCAATCATGCTTTATACCTTGTTATGCTACCATCAACATTGTGCTTCACCTTGTAAACCCACTTGAAGCCCATGTGTTTCTTTCTTTATGGCAATGGAGGCAACTTCCATGTTCCATTTCCATATAGTGCAACCATCTCCTCGTTAATAGCTTTCTCTCAATCTACATTTCTAATTACATCTTCAAAACAAGAAGGTTCAACATCTTTTATTACCTTGTTCATGTAAGCACAATGATGATCCATGTAGCTATCACTGAATTATGCATGCTTCTAGATCTTCTTGGACTTGGATCAATTCTTCTTGTTGTATTATCTCTATATGCCTTTCTTACTCCTGGAGTCATAGAGGGCAATCCAAGTTCCTCATTAAGGCTCCTTTTTGAACCGCTTGATTCTCCATCAATTTCTTCAAAACCTATACATGTTTATTACTAGTAGAAACCTTTTCTTTACCTTTCTTGGATGCAGTCAATGAATTTTCTAGACTAAAATTTTCATGCAATCTTCTATTCCATGGGTTTGAGTTGGAAGAGTAATTCTTTTGCAACTGCATAGAAGCTTGACATTTCATCAAACACCACATCTTTGCTTACCTTCACCTATTGTGTGACTGTATTGTAGCATTTATATCCCTTTTTCTCAAGAGAGTACCCAATGAAGATACACTTTTTTGCTTTTGGATCAAGGTTCATCCTCAACTCATCTCTAACATGTACATATGCAATACAACCAAATACTTTCATATGTGATAAATTTGGCTTTTTACCTGTAAACTTCTCTTCAGGTGTAATTTGATGTACAACACCAATCAAAGTTCTATTCATGATGTATATAGCAGTATGCATAGCTTTTGCCCAATAACAATGATGCATATTTTTCTTTGCCATCAAGGCTCTTGCTATTTGTGCAATATGTCCATTTTTGCATTCAACAATGCCATTTTATTGTGGTGTGTACCTACATGAAAACTACCATCAAATTCCACGAATTTTTACTACTAAACATGTTTGACATGTATTCACCTCCTCCATCAAATCTCAATGTCTGAATATCCTTCCTTGTCTTCTTTCTCACCATAGCCTTAAAATTATGAAAGTGATTAAACACCTCACTTTTCTCTTTCATGTAGTATATCCATACTTTTCATGTTTGGTCATCAATGAAAGTGATTTAGAATTCTATCCTCCTATAGATGTGGTCTTTGCAAGACCCCAAACATTTGTATGTACTATTTCTAGAACATTCTCACTACCATGTTTGTCATGCAAAAATGATGCCCTTGACTGTTTACCAAATTGACATGCTACACATACCTTCTGCATCTCTACAACCTTGAAATTTTGTAGTCCACTGATAAGCTCCTTCGACTGCATCAAGTTCAACCTCTACAAATTTGCATGTCCAACTCACTTGTGCCAAATCTCCATATCAACAATAACATCTACACATTTTGCAAACCTTGCAGGCCCAAAAGATGGCTCTAAAACTAAAATATGAGAAAAGAGAATATTCAAAGAGAATATAAAGAGAATATTCTTGTTATAGAACAAAATTACCCTATTGAGTTATGCTAAACCTGTAGCAGACTTCGAGGTGTTTATTGTTGGTGCAGGGCAATCAACAATTGATGATTTGGAAAAAGATTTGAAGTCAAAGAATAAAGCAAAGATCAACATATGAGGCTTGAAGATTAGTGCATGGTCAGAAGATGAAGCCTTGTATATAAATGTACGTTAAGCTTAAAATTAGTTCACTTATACCTTTGTAAAAGTGATGAGTTTGTACATATATGCCTATATATACAAGTATAGAGTCGGCACATAATAGTGAGGAGAGATATAAACCAAATATAGATGAGTAGAAGAAGAATGTAAGTGATGAATGAATGAGATTCATCAAATCAGTCGTTTTGATGAGAATAGAAGAAAACTTTTGAAATCTGAGTCATGATCTTTTCTCCATTTTTCCTTCTATGCTTGATCATTTCATAAATCCTTTTGTAGATGTCTAAGTCCATAGTTAATGCATCTATGGTCAAAATTTTAGAGTCTATTTGTAATAAGGCTGAGAGAATTGAAGACAGGAACATTTACTTGTGTAAATGTGATGAAGTGAAGGAATGAACAGGTGCAATCCTAGTGGTCAATGTTTTGATCAGATCTCCCTCTATAGTGTAAATGTTTGAGCAAATAAGAACTCATTCTTTAAGTTGAAAGGTAAGCTACTTATGGCTAAAAGCATTTGAATAGAAGAGTTCTAGTTTGGGAGAACCATGCATTAGAAGTTGCATGTATCAAAGTCGACTACACAGAAGGATAGTTTCAAACATAGGTACATTGTTTGGAGTAAATCTCAAGATCTACTAAATCTTTTGAGAAGTTTTAACTTGGAGAAGGTGCACAACACCAAGAGATTAATTTCTCTCCAATATAACAGAGATAACCATGAGTAGACCTTCTATCATCTGAATTACATGCCCAATCTACATCACTAAACACTTTGATTCTTGTGTCAGAAGTAAAACCTGCAATCCAATGAGTTTTCTTTGCACAATGCATAAATTGTGATAAGACACCAACTGCATATGCTAGATATGGTCTTGTCAAGGTAGCATAGATCAAACTACCTACCAAACTTTGATATTTCTTCATGTCATTAAATTCTTCTCCTCCATATCTACTCAATTTATGATTTACCTCCAATGGTGTGGTTGAAGGCTTGCAATTTTCCATGTTGAACTTGATCAGAAGATTGTTCAAGTATCTCTCTTGTCTAGTTTTAGGCGACACCTTGTAGGAAAGCTTCATTGAAACTTTACACATTTGGTCAGCCAATGAATGGATTAAGTGGAGCAGGCTTTTGTGAGTAATCAGTCTCTTCATAGTTAGTTCAAAGTTTGATAGTTTGGCACTGTTCTTCCAAAATTGGTTGAGGTTTTGAGCTGTTCTTGATATAGAGATGCTCTAACATCAAGGATAACTTATTCTTTTGGAGATTAACACTCTTCGTCAGTGGTATCAGATTAGGAGTCATCAGTTTTGAAGAAAGGAGGACCCCGACTATTGAAGATATATAGAAATTAATCCTTGAAGATTCAAAAGGTGAAAGTTTGAAGTGAAAGCTAGAGAAGGAGGCATGAAGCTATCAAGAAGATCAAAATGAACTACACTTGAAGTAAAGGTACATTCATTATTCGATAAAAGTATAGGTCAAGCAATGTATTTAAAGGACAAGAATAAGATTAACAAAGGCAAGCAACAATTGAATGAAGATGAAGGCACTACTAGTCAAGCTAACTTCCTAAGAGGAAGATGTGGTGGCAAAGGAAGAGGAAGAGGCAAAAGCAATAAAGATGGTGTCAAAGCTTGCTAGATTTGTGGTAAGACTAATCACTTAGCTCATGAATGTTGGCATAATAATCAGAATGGTGGAGGATATAATCAGAACTTTAATTCAAGAGGAAGAGGTAATAGAAATCAAAGAGGTAATTTCAGAGGTAGAGGTAGTTTAGGTTTCTTTGGAAGAAATGCAGGTAGAGGCTTTCAAAGTCAATACTACAATAATACCTACTACAACTATGCTTCAGATCAGAAAGAGGATTCAACCTTAATTATGAATGCAACTTGTGAAAGACAAAGTGAAGATCAAAGAGTCTTCTACATTGACTCAGGATGTCGCAATCACCTGAGTGGCAACATAGCTTTCATGAATGATTTGGAGAATAAGGTGAGTAATCATGTAGTTCAAATAGGTGATAATACAAAGCACAATGTGGTCCATTGGATCAGCAAAGGCCAAGAATGGAAGCACTCTTTTAAGTAAGGTTTTGTATGTTCCTACAATTCCAAAGAATCTCATAAGTGTAGGGCGAATTGTAGAGAAAGGTTATGAAGTAAGGTTCACTAATGATGGAGTTTTTGTGGAAGACCCTAGCAATGGGTATAAGAAAATTGTTTTAGGAAAGAAAGAAGAAAGGCTATTCACATTGAAGATTCAAGGCAATGTTGGTCATGCCTTGTTCAACTATGGAGAACATAAGATCTTTGAATTAGATCTTTGGCATAAAAGGCTTGGACATTTCAATGAAAGAGGTATTAAGGATATGATTAACAATGGTTCAATTCTTGGATTGCCTAATGTTGCAGGTCAATACATGACATATAAGTGTGAAGCATGTCAATTGGGTAAAGCTCACAAGAATACCTATGGTAAGAAAGGTTTTATTTATTAGAGAATCTTGAATTAGTGCATACAGATGTGTGGGAACCATCAAAGGACTTTAGCATTAATGGTTCAAGATATTATGTGATTTACGTTGATGATGCTACCAGGTGGATCACTATATATGTGATCAAATATAAATCAGAGGTGTTCAATACATTTAAACATTATCATGTGTATGCAAAGAGAATCACAGGGGAAAAATTGAAGAGACTAAGGTCAGATGGAGGGAGAGAGTATTTCTCTAATGAGTTCAGTGAATACTTATGGAATGCAGGTATAAAGAGAGAAGTTACTTGCAGGTACTCTCTTCAACAAAATGGTGTAGTAGAAAGGAGAAATAGAACTCTTGTTGAGTGTTCAAGATCAATGATGAAAGAAAAGAATTGCCCCAATTATTTGTGGGCTGAGGCTGTAAATACAGCCACATACTTGGTTAATAGGTTACCATGTAAAGCTTTGCAGGGTATGACACCATATGAAGCATGGTGGGGTAAGAGACCTACCTTAGATCATTGCAAAGTGTTTGGATGTTTGGCTTATGCATATGTGCCATCTCAAGTGAGGCATAAATTGGAACCTAAAGCTGAAAAGTGTGTGTTCATTGGTTATGATGATAAGCAGATGGGGTACAGATTGTCGAGTCCATCCACAAAGCAATTCCTTGTGTCAAAGGATGTTACATTTGATGAGCAAGGTACTTTGTATGTAGGTACAATTAATGTTCATGCAAGTGATGAAGAAGTATGACCCAAAGAAAAGGGAAGTCAAAGATTCAAATTCATGATGATGAAGAGGTTGTTGATGCTCAGATTGATAATGAAGAGATGCCAAGATTTGATCCAAAATATGAAGAACCAGAGACTTCAAAGACTGGAGAAGCTAGAAGGTCAACAAGAAATAGAAAGCAACCCATAAGGTACAGTTGTGATACTTCATTTATTGACCACTAAAGATTATGCTTACATGGTGAAAGTAGAAGAAGATCCTCCTACATATGATGAGGCAAAAGGTAAAGAAAATTGGGAGATAGCTATGCAGGATGAGTATGATGCATTGATGGAGAATGAGACATGGGATTCGGTTCCTAAACCAAATAATCAGAAAATCATTGGATGCAAATGGGTCTACAAGACAAAGAGGTATGCAGATGGAAGTGTGTCTAGGTATAAAGCTAGACTTGCTGTGAAAGGATATGCTTAGACATATGGTGTAGATTATGATGCGACTTATAGTCCTATGGCAAAGATGACAACTATAAGGACCCTTATAGCTATGGCTGCATGTAAAGTTTGGAAGCTATGTCAATTAGATGTGAAGAATGCTTTTCTAAATGGTTATATTACAGATGATGTTTTCATGGAGAAACTAGAAGGTTTCAAGGATAAATGTTATCCAGAGTATGTGTGTAAGCTCAAGAGAGCTTTGTATGGTTTGAGGTAGGTCCCAAGGGCATGGAATTACAGACTTGTGAAATTCTTGAAGAAGCTTGGCTTCCAAGTGTCTAAGGCAGATAGTAGCTTGCAAATTAAAGAAAGTGATGATGGGTTCATCTACATTTGCATATATGTTGATGACATAATTCTTGCAAGTAGAGATGAGAAGGCCATACAAAGTCTTAAGAAGCAAATGGAGAAAGAATTCAAGATCAGTGACTTGGGAGACTTTTCATATTTCTTGGGCATGGAGATTTCATATACTCAACATGGAGTATATGTGACTCAAGAAAGGTATTTGAAGAATTTTCTAATCAAGTTTAAAATGGAAGATCACAGGGTAGCACCTACTCCAATGGAAGTGAATCATAAATTGAGAAGATATGGAGGAGAAGAATTTAAGGAAATGAAGCTATATCAAAGTCTAGTTGGTAGTCCAATCTATGCTACATTAACTAGGCCTAATTTGTCATATGCAGTTGGAGTATTATCTCAGTTCATGCATTGTCCTAGGAAAGAACATCAGATTGCAGGACAAAGGGTGCTAATATACATCAAGGGTACACTCCAAGAAGGTTTGTATTATGGATTCACATCAGATGCAATGTTGGTGCAACTCAATCACCAAATGAAGTTTTGATGAAGGATTGAAGTCAAGGATTGAAGAAAAGATCAATTTATGAAGCATGAAGAAAGTACATGTTCAGAAGATGAAGACTTGTATACATATGTACATTAATTTAGAGTACCTCACTTATATCTTTTGTATGGTCATGAGCTTGTACATATATGCCTATATGTACAAGTAAAAAGTCAGGGCAAATATGAGAGAGCATGTGAAGAGAAGAATTAGAAGTTGTAAGAGTCATTAGACACTTTAGAAGTATAAGAGATCTTTCTCATCACTCAGATGTAAAACTTCTCAAAAATGAAGAAATATTGCACCCCAATCTTTTGCTTACTACTCATTTTTTGTTTAATCTTTTGTGAAATGCTTTTGTACAAGTCTAATTCTATACTTGACTAACCTCTGTATAAGTTTTCAGATCCTAATTGTGATCAAGCTGAGAGAATTGAGAGTAGGAATATTTACATGTGTATATGTGAAGTTGCAGTAGGCGCAAAATTTGATGCTAATGATTTGGTCAGCTCTCCTTCCACAGTGTAAAGTTTTAAGCAAGAAAGCACTCATTCTTTAAGCTACCTTTCACTACCTTTCGCTAAAATCATTTGCATAAAGGGGTTGTAATTTGGGAGAACTATGTGTTAAAAGTTATAGGTGTAAAAGTCGACTGTAAAGAAGTATAATTTTAGACATAGGTGAATTGTTTAGATCATTTCTCAAGATCTACTAAGTCTTTTGGAAAGATTTAACTTGGAGAAAGTGTGGAAACTATAGGCAACACATTGTAGAAAGTTTTATAAAAAACTTTACACATTTGATTAGTCAATGAGTGAGATATATGCAGCAAACTTTCTAAGTAGTTACTCACTTCACTGTTTGTTCAAGATTTTGATAATTGAACATTGATCCTCCAAATTGGTAAAGATTTTGAGTTATTCTTGATATAGAGGTCCTCTAAATTCAAGAATAGCTTGTTCTTTTGGAGATTAACACTCTCCATCAGTGGTATCAGAGCAAGAATCATCAAAATTGAAGAAAGGAGGACCCCAACTACTGCAGGCATAGAAAAATCAACACTTAAAAGTTCAAAAGGTGAAAGCTTGAGAGCAAAGCTTGAAAAGCAGGCCAAAAGATATCAAGAAGATCAAAAGGAACTTCATTCAAAGTAGAGGTACACTTATTCCTCAGAAAGGTTAAAGAATTTAATACACAGGTGAAGAAAGAATGGGAGATTCTCTTCAAATAGAGAAATTGGATAGAGAAAACTATCAAGCATGGTCAATGAGGATGGAAGCTTATCTTATGAGCAAAGATCTGATAGGCTATATCACAGGTGAAGAAGAAAAGCCACAATTCAGAGATCCTAGTGTTCCAACTAGGGATGAATTATCAGATTTGAAAACCTAGATGAAGAGAGATGCTCAAGCAAGGAGCATTATCTACATGGGAGTCAATGACTACTTGCTACCTCACATTAGAGGTCTTGAAAGTGCAAGTGATATATGGAATGCTTTGGAGGAGCATTTTCAAAATACTACAAAGTTAAGGAAAGCATCTTTGTGGGTAGAGTTTACCACATTCAAGAAGAAGGCCTCTCAATCCATCTCTGATTATGTTACAAGAATGAAGGACATTGCAGATGCATTAGGAGCAGTTGATGAAGATATTGAGGAGGATAAATTGGTAAGGAAAATCCTCACAGGTTTGAGAGGTGATGAGAAATGAAAGCCATTCATTTTGTCTACTGAATTGTCACTAGATCATTTTATTCCTAATTTAAATAAGTTACTAGGACACATGCTAACCTTTGAGCAGGATGTCAAAGGTGAAAGTGATAAGAGTGCAGGTCAAGCAATGTATTCAAAGGATAACAAGAAAAATAGCAAAGGGAAGCAACAAGCAAATGAAGATGAAGGTACAACTAGCCAAGCTAACTTCCTAAGAGGAAGAGGAGGTGGCAAAGGTAGAGGAAGAGGCAGAAGCAATAAAGATGGAGTCAAATCTTGCTGGATTTGTGGTAAGAGAAATCACTTAGCTCATGATTGTTGGCATAATAATCAGAACAATAGTGGTAGTAGAGGTTACTTTGGAAGAAATGCAGGTAGAGGATTCCAAAGCCAATCCTACAACAATATCTACTACAATTATGCTTCAGATCAAAAGGAAGATTCAACCTTGATTATGAATGCAACTTGTGAAAGACAAAGTGAAGACCAAAGAGTTTTTTACATTGACTTAGGGTGTAGCAATCACCTGAGTGGTAACATAGCTTTGATGAATGATTTGGAGAATAAAGTAACTAATCATGTAGTTCAAACAGGTGACAATACAAAGCATAATGTGAAGTCAATTGGATCAGTAAAGGCCAAGGATGGAAGTACTCTCTTGAGTAAGGTTTTGTATGTTCCTACAATTCCAAAGAATCTGATAAGTGTAGGGCAAATTGTTGAAAAAGGTTATGAAGTAAGGTTCACTAATGAAGGAGTGTTTGTGGAAGACCATGGGAATAAACAAATTGTTTCAGGGAAGAAAGAAGGAAGACTCTTCACATTGAAGATTCAAGGTAATGTTGGTCATGCCTTGTTCACTTATGGAGGACATAAGATCTCTGAGTTAGATCTTTGGCACAAAAAGCTTGGACATTTGAATGAAAGAGGTATTAAGGATATGGTTAATAATGGTTCAGTGCTTGGATTGCCTAATGTTGCAGGTCAACATATGACATACATATGTGAGGCATGTCAATTAGGTAAGGCTCATAAGCAATCTTATTCCAAGCATGGTTTCATGTATTCAGAGAAGCTTGAGTTGGTACACACGGATGTGTGGGGACCATCGAAGGATTCTAGTATAAATGGTTCAAGGTATTATGTGATTTATGTTGATGATGCTACCAGGTGGATCACTATATATGTGAGTAAAGATAAATAAGAGGTATTCAATACATTCAAACATTATCATGTGTATGTAGAAAGAATTACAGGTCAAAAGTTGAAGAGATTAAGGTCAGATGGAGGGGGAGAGTATTTCTTTAATGAGTTTAGTGATTACTTGTTGGTGCAGACCAATCACCAATTGAAGGCTTGGAAGGTTAAAGAGTGAAGGAAGGATCAACTATTGAAGCTTGGAAGAAAGACATATTCAGAGGATAAGAGAAGTGTACACATATGTACATTAGTATAGTCATAGGTGACTTAGATCTTTGTTTGAGTAAGAATCTTGTACAAATTATCTATAAATACTTTGAGAAAAGTCGGGGCATGTATGAGAGCATATGTGAGAATAGTTAGAAGCCAAGATTGAGGAAGTTAGAAGTCATGAGATAGAGTAAAAGTTAGTTGTGTTAGCTCTCATCACTCAGTTGTAAACTTTTCTGAGTAATTGAAAATTTTGCGCCCGATCTTTTCGTGTCTGCTCCGTCTGTGTTTGATCAATTGAGAAATCCTTTTGAGGATATCTAAGTTGTTAGTTAATGAGCCTGTGACCTGAGAGTCTAATTGCAAACAGGCTAGGAGAATTGTAAGTAGGAACATTCATATGTGTTGAATGTTTACAGTTCTCTGAAACAGGCGCAAATTTTGAGTTTAATCTTTTGGTCAGATCTCACTCCATAGTTTAAAGTTTTGTGCAAGTAAGCACTTAATCTTTAAGTTAGAAGATGATCTACTCATGGCTAGAAGCATTTGCTTAAACGGGTTTTGTACTGAGAGAATTGAAGTTAAGAAGTTAGGGGTGTCTAAATCGACTTCTCAGAAGTGCAGATTCAGACATAGGTAACTTGTGAAACCAATTTCTCAAGTTATACTAAAGCTTTTGAAGTAATTCAACTTGGAGATGATGCGCAATCTCTAGGAAATGATTCATACAAAGTTTCATCAAAAACTTTACACGTTTGATAGGTCAATGTGAAGAAATAGTGCAGCAGACTTTTTTGTGTTTTATCCTTTTCACAGATTTTCACAATTTTGATAATTTGGAGATTGGACCTCTAATTTAGTAAAGGTTTTGACTTACTCTTGGTATAGAGGTGCTCTAATCACAAGAGTAGGTTGTTCTTTTGGAGATTAACACTCTCCATCAGTGGTATCAGAGCAGGAGACATCAAAATCAAGGAAAGGAAGGTCCCGACTGCTGCAGATTCAAGAAGTTCAACATTTGAAGAACTAAGAAGTGAAAGCTTGGAGTCAAAAGCTTGAGGAGGAGATCATACGACATCAAGAAAGGCAAAAGGAGTCTAATTCGAAGTAAAGGTACATATATTGTTCATAAAGCTTGAAGATTTCAATACACAGGTAGACACAAGATGGGAGATTCTCTACAGATAGAGAAATTGGATAGGGAAAACTATCCTGCATGGTCAATGAGGATGGAAGCTCATCTTATGAGCAAAGATTTAATTGGTTACATCACAGGAGAAGAAGAGAAGCCAGAGTTCAGAGATCCTAGTGTTCCAACTAGGGAAGAGTTAGCAGATCTGAAAAGTTGGATGAAGAAAGATGCTCAAGCTAGGAGCATTATCTATATGGGAGTCAATGATTACTTGTTACCTCATATTAGAGGTCTTGAAAGTGCAACTGACATATGGAATGCTTTGGAGGAGCATTTCCAAAACACTACAAAGTCAAGGAAGGCATCCTTATGGGCAGAGTTTACTACCTTCAAGAAGAAGGCCTCTCAATCCATTTCAGACTATGTGACAAGAATGAAAGACATTGCAGATGCATTAGGAGCTGTTGATGAAGACATTGAGGAGGATAAATTGGTAAGGCAAATCCTTACAGGGTTGAGAGGTGATGACAAATGGAAGCCATTTATTTTGTCTACAGAACTATCACTTGACCATTTCACTCCTGATTTAAATCAATTGTTAGGTCATATGCTAACATTTGAGCAGGATGTTAAAGGAGATGGTGACAAGAGTACAGGTCATGCAATGTACTCAAAGGACAAGAAGAAGAATAGCAAAGGAAAAAAACAAGCAGGTGAAGATGAAGGAACAACTACTCAAGCCAACTTCCTAAGAGGAAGAGGAGGTGGCAAAGGTAGAGGAAGAGGCAGGAACAACAAAGATGGAGGCAAAGCTTGCTGGATTTGTGGTAAGACAAATCACTTAGCTAATGATTGTTGGCATAATAATCAGAATAATGTTGGATACAATCAAAATTATAATTCAAGAGGAAGAGGTGGCAGAAATCAAAGAGGTAATTACAGAGGTAGAGGTGGAAGGAATTACTTTGGAAGAAATGCAGGTAGAGGATTCCAAAGTCAACAATACAACAACACCTACTACAATTATGCTTCAGATCAAAAGGAAGATTCAACATTGATAATGAATGCAACTTGTGAAAGGCAGAATGAAGATCAGAGAGTCTTCTACATTGACTCAGGGTGTAGCAATCACCTGAGTGGTAACATATCCTTGATGACTGATTTGGAGAGTAAAGTTTTTAATCATGTTGTTCAAACAGGTGACAACACAAAGCACAATGTGAAGTCAATTGGATCAGTGAAGGCCAAGGATGGAAGCACCTTATTGAGTAAGGTTTTGTATGTTCCTACAATCCCTAAGAATTTGATAAGTGTAGGTCAAATTGTTGAAAAGGGATATGAAGTAAGATTCACTAATGATGGAGTATATGTGGAAGACCCTAGCCAAGGGTATAAACAGATTGTTTCAAGGAAAAAGGAAGGAAGATTATTTACATTGAAGATTCAAGGCAACATTGGTCATGCTATGTTCACATATGGAGGTCATAAGATCTCTGAGTTAGATCTTTGGCACAAGAGGCTTGGACATTTCAATGAAAGAGGTATTAAAGATATGGTTAACGATGGTTCAGTGCTTGGATTGCCTAATGTTGCAGGTCAACATATGACATACAAATGTGAGGCATGTCAATTAGGTAAGGCTCATAAATATTCCTATTCCAAGCATGGTTTTATGTACTCAGAGAAGCTTGAGTTGGTACACACAGATGTGTGGGGACCATCAAAGGATTTCAGTATAAATGGATCAAGGTATTATGTGATTTATGTTGATGATGCTACTAGGTGGATCACTATCTATGTGATCAAAGATAAGTCAGAAGTGTTTAATACATTTAAACACTATCATGCATATGCAGAAAGAATTACAGGTCATAAGTTGAAAAGACTAAGGTCAGATGGAGGGGGAGAGTATTTCTCAAATGAGTTCAGTGATTACTTATGGAATGCAGGTATAAAAAGGGAAGTTACTTGCAGGTACTCTCCTCAACAAAATGGTGTTGCAGAAAGGAGAAATAGAACAATTGTTGAGTTTGCAAGATCCATGATGAAGGAGAAAAATTGCCCTAATTATTTGTGGGCTGAGGCTGTAAATACAGCCACTTATTTGATCAATAGGTTACCATGTAAAGCCTTGCAGGGTATGACACCATATGAGGCTTGGTGGGGTAAAAGACCTACCTTGGATCATTGCAGAGTATTTGGGTGTGTGGCATATGCATATGTGCCATCACAATTAAGACACAAGTTGGAGCCCAAAGCTGAAAAGTATGTTTTCATTGGCTATGATGACAAGCAGATGGGCTATAGATTGTGGAGTCCATCAACAAAACAATTTATGGTTTCTAAAGATGTTACATTTGATGAGCAAAGCACTTGGTATGCAGGTACAATCAATATCAATACAGGTGATGAAGAAGAAGTGAGCCAAAGGAAAGGTAAATCAAAAGTTCAGATATTTAATGAACAAGAGAATAATGAAGTGCAGGTTGAAGTGGAAGAAGCCCCAAGATTTGATCCTGAACATGAAGAACCAGAAACCTCAAGAAGTGGAGAGCTTAGGAGGTCTACAAGGAATAGGTGGCAACCTACAAGGTATAGTTATGATACTTCATTTCTAGCCACAAAAGATTATGCTTATATGGTAAATACAGATGAAGACCCTTCTACATATGAAGAGGCAAAAGGTAAGGAAAAATGGGAGAAAGCTATGCAGGAAGAATATGATGCACTATTGGAGAATCAAACATGGGATTTGGTTCCAAAACCAAATAGTCAGAAAATCATTGGATGCAAGTGGGTCTACAAGACCAAGAGATTTGCAGATGGAAGAGTGTCTAGATACAAAGCTAGACTTGTTGTCAAAGGGTTTGCTCAGACTTATGGTGTTGACTATGATGAGACTTATAGTCCTGTGGCAAAGATGACAACCATAAGGACACTTATTGCTATTGCTGCATGTAAAGGTTGGAAGTTATGTCAACTTGATGTGAAGAATGCTTTTTTGAATGGTTATATTTCAGATGATGTATTCATGGAGCAACCTCAAGGGTTCAGAGATAAAAGGTATCCAGATCATGTGTGCAAGCTCAAGAGAGCTTTGTATGGTTTGAAGCAGGCCCCAAGGGCATGGAACTATAGACTTGTGAAGTTCCTAAAAGAACTAGGTTTTCAGGTGTCTAAAGCAGATAGTAGCTTGCTTGTCAAGGCAAGTGAAAATGGTTTCATATACATGTGCATATATGTTGATGATATAATTCTTACAGGTACAGATGAAGAAGGAATACAAAAGCTTAAGAGGCAAATGGAAAAGGAGTTTAAGATAAGTGACTTGGGAGACTTATCATACTTCTTGGGCATGGAGATTACATATACTCAACATGGAGTATTTGTGACCCAAGAAAGGTATTTGAAGAACTTGTTAATCAAGTTTAAAATGGATGATTGCAGGGTAGCACCTACACCAATGGAGGTGAATCACAAATTGAGTAAGTATGGAGGTGAAGAATTCAAGGACATGAGACAATATCAGAGTTTGGTTGGTAGCCTTATCTATGCTACTCTAACTAGACCTGATTTATCATATGCAGTAGGGGTTTTGTCTCAATTTATGCATTGCCCAAGGAAAGAACATTGGATTGCAGGACAAAGGGTGTTGAGGTACATTAAGGGTACACTCAATGAAGGTTTGTATTATGGGTTTACCTCAGATACAAATATCAAAGTTTATAGTGATGCAGATTGGGCAGGTAATCCAGATGATAGAAGATCAACCTATGGATACATGTGTTATGTGGGAGATAAGTTAATTTCATGGTGTTCTAAGAAGCAACATACAGTTGCTTTGTCTTCTACAGAAGCTGAGTATAAAGGCATGGTTGAAGCTGCAAAGGAAGTGATTTGGCTCAAGACCTTGATGAAGAGTCTTGACATTATGCATGGGGTACCAATTATATATGGAGATAACATGAGTTCATTGTATTTAGCTGCTAATCCTGTTTTTCATGCCAGGACCAAACACATTGAGATTCAGTATCACTTTCTAAGAGAGAAGGTGATGGATAAAGAGATTGAAGTAATCCATACTTCAACAAAAGATCAGATAGCTGATATGCTTACAAAAGGCTTGGATGGACCAAAGTTACAAAGGTTCAAAGACATGGCAGGTATAAAGAAGATAGTGAAGACCTCAATTGATGATTGAGGGGGAGCTGTTGGTGCAGACCAATCACCAATTGAAGGCTTGGAAGGTTAAAGAGTGAAGGAAGGATCAACTATTGAAGCTTGGAAGAAAGACATATTCAGAGGATAAGAGAAGTGTACACATATGTACATTAGTATAGTCATAGGTGACTTAGATCTTTGTTTGAGTAAGAATCTTGTACAAATTATCTATAAAAACTTTGAGAAAAGTCGGGGCATGTATGAGAGCATATGTGAGAATAGTTGGAAGCCAAGATTGAGGAAGTTAGAAGTCATGAGATAGAGTAAAAGTTAGTTGTGTTAGCTCTCATCACTCAGTTGTAAACTTTTCTGAGTAATTGAAAATTTTGCGCCCGATCTTTTCGTGTCTGCTCCGTCTGTGTTTGATCAATTGAGAAATCCTTTTGAGGATATCTAAGTTGTTAGTTAATGAGCCTGTGACCTGAGTTTCAGAGTCTAATTGCAAACAGGCTAGGAGAATTGTAAGTAGGAACATTCATATGTGTTGAATGTTTACAGTTCTCTGAAACAGGCGCAAATTTTGAGTTTAATCTTTTGGTCAGATCTCACTCCATAGTTTAAAGTTTTGTGCAAGTAAGCACTTAATCTTTAAGTTAGAAGATGATCTACTCATGGCTAGAAGCATTTGCTTAAACGGGTTTTGTACTGAGAGAATTGAAGTTAAGAAGTTAGGGGTGTCTAAATCGACTTCTCAGAAGTGCAGATTCAGACATAGGTAACTTGTGAAACCAATTTCTCAAGTTATACTAAAGCTTTTGAAGTAATTCAACTTGGAGATGATGCGCAATCTCTAGGAGATGATTCGTACAAAGTTTCATCAAAAACTTTACACGTTTGATAGGTCAATGTGAAGAAATAGTGCAGCAGACTTTTTTGTGTTTTATCCTTTTCACAAATTTTCACAATTTTGATAATTTGGAGATTGGACCTCTAATTTAGTAAAGGTTTTGACTTACTCTTGGTATAGAGGTGCTCTAATCACAAGAGTAGGTTGTTCTTTTGGAGATTAACACTCTCCATCATTACTTATGGAATGTAGGTATAAAAAGAGAAGCTACTTGTAGGTACTCTCCTCAACAAAATGGTGTAGCAGAAAGGAGGAATAGAACTCTTGTTGAGTTTGCAAGATCCATGATGAAGGAGAAAAATTACCCAAATTATTTGTGGGCTAAGGCTGTAAATACAACTACATATTTGGTCAATAGGTTACCATGTAAAGCTTTGCAGGGTACGACAGCATATGAGGCATGGTGGGGTAAGAGACCTACCTTAGATCATTGCAAAGTGTTTGGATGTTTAGCCTATGCATATGTGCCATCTCAATTGAGGCATAAATTGGAACCTAAACCTGAGAAGTATGTGTTTATTGGATATGATGACAAGCAGATGGGTTATAGGTTGTGGAGTCCATCCACAAAACAATTTCTTGTATCAAAGGATGTTACATTTGCTGAGGAAGGTACTTGGTATGCAGGTACAATGAATATTCATGCAGGTGATGAAGAAGTTGTGAATCAGAAGAAAGGTAAATCAAAGGTTCAAATATTTGATGAAGAAGAGAACAATGAAGTACAAGTTGAAGTTGAAGAAGTGCCAAGGTTTGATCCAGAGTGTGATGAACCAGAAACCTCAAGAAGTGGAGAACTCAGAAGATCATCAAGACACAAATGGCAACCTACAAGGTATAGCTATGAAACTAATTTTTTGGCAACTAAAGACTATGCTTACATGATGAAAGCAGATGAAGACCCTTCTACATATGAAGAGGCAAAAGGTAAGGAAAATTGGGAGAAAGCTATGCAGGATTTATATGCTAACCCTATTTTTCATGCAAGGACTAAACATATTGAGATTCAGTATCATTTTCTAAGAGAGAAGGTGATGGATAAGGAGATTGAAGTCATACATACTTCAACAAAAGATCAGATAGCTGATATGCTAACCAAAAGCTTGGATGGACCAAAGTTACAAAGATTCAAAGACATGGCAGGGATAAAGAAGATAGAGAAAACCTCAATTGATGATTGAGGGGGAGCTGTTGGTGCAAGTTAATCACCAATTGAAGTTTTGATGAAGGATTGAAGTCAAGGATTGAAGAAAAGATCAATTTATGAAGCATGAAGATAGTACATGTCCAAAAGATGAAGACTTGTATACATATGTACATTAATTTAGAGTAGCTCACTTATATCTTTTGTATGGTCATAAGCTTGTACATATATGCCTATATATACAAGTAAAAAGTTGGGGCAAATATGAGAGAGCATCTGAAGAGAAGAATTAGAAGTTGTAAGAGTCATTAGACACTTTAGAATTGTAAGAGATCTCTCTCATCACTCAGATGTAAAACTTCTCAGAAATGAGGAAATATTGCACCCAATCTTTTGCTTACTACTCCTTCTGTGTTTGATCTTTTGTGAAATGCTTTTGTCCAAGTCTAAGTCTATATTTGAGTGACCTCTGTACAAGTTTTTAGATCCTAATTGTGATCAGGCTGAGAGAATTGAGAGTAGGAACATTTACATGTGTAAATGTGAAGAAGTGAAGTTGTAATAGGTGCAAAATTTGATGCTAATGTTTTGGTCAGTTCTCCTTCCACAGTGTAAATTTTTGAGCAACCAAGCACTCATTCTTTAAGTTGGAAGGTAAGCTACATATGGCTAAAAGCATTTGAACAAATGGGTTGTAATTTGGGAGAACTATGTGTTAAAAGTTACAGGTGTCAAAGTCGACTGTAGAGAAGTACAGTTTTAGACATAGGTGGATTATTTAGATCATTTCTCAAGATCTACGGAGTCTTTTGGAAAGATTTAACTTGGATAAGGTGTGCAAAGTGTAGACAACACATTGTACAAATTTGTATAAAAAACTTTACAAATTTGATTAGTTAATGAGTGAGATATATGCAACAAACTTTCTGAGTAGTTACTCACTTCACAGTTTGTTCAAGATTTTGGTAATTGGACATTGATCCTCCAAATTGGTAAAGGTTTTGAGTTATTCTTGATATAGAGGTGCTCTAACTTCAAGAATAGCTTGTTCTTTTGGAGATTTACACTCTCCATCATACAAACATCAAGATATATAGTGATACAAATTGGGCAGGTAATCGTGATGATAGGAGATCAACCTATGGGTATCTATGTTATCTGGGAGATAAGTTAATGTCTTGGTGTTCCAAGAAGCAACATACAATTGCTTTGTCATCCACAAAGTTAGAGTCTAAAGGACTAAACATATTGAGATCCAATATCATTTCCTGAGAGAGAAAGTGATTGAAGTCATACATACTTCTACAAAATATCAGATTGCAGATATGTTAACCAAAAGCTTGGATGGACCTAAGGTACAGAGGTTTAAAGACATGGCAGGTGTAAAGAAGATGGAGAAAATCACAATTGATGATTGAGGGGGAGTTGTTGGTGCAAGACAATCAACAATTGATGATTTTGAGAAAGATTTGAAGTCAAAGAAGAAAGCAAAGATCAACATATGAGGCTTGAAGCTTAGTGGATGGTCAGAAGATGAAGACTTGTATATACATGTACATTAAGCTTAAAATTAGTTCACTTATACCTTTGTAAAGGTGACGAGTCTGCACATATATGCCTATATATATAAGTATAGAGTCGGGACATAATAGTTAGGAGATATATAGACCAAATATAGATGAGTAGAAGAAGAATGTAAGTGATGAATGAATGAGATTCATCAAATCAGTTGTTTTCATGAGAATAGAAGAAAAGTTTTGAAATCTGAGTCACAATCTTTTCTCCATTTCTCCTTCTGTGCTTGATCACTTCATAAATCCTTTTGTGGATGTCAGTCCATAGTTAATGCATCTATGGTCAAAATTTGAGAGTCTAATTGTAATCAGGCTGAGAGAATTGAAGACAGGAACATTTACTAATGTAAATGTGATGAAGTGAAGGAATGAATAGGTGCAATCCTGGTGGTCAATGTTTTGATCATATCTCCCTCCACAGTGCAAATTTTTGAGCAAGTAAGCACTTATTCTTTAAGTTGAAAGGTAAACTACTTGTGGCTAAAAGCATTTGAACCATGTAGTAGAAGTTGTAGGTGTCAAAGTCAACTACATAGAAGGATAGTTTCAAACATAGGTACATTGTTTGGAGTAAATCTCTAGATCTACTAAATTTTTTGAGAAGTTTTAACTTGGAGAAGGTGTAAGTTTTAGCTCACACCATGTACAAAGTTTCATTGAGAACTTTACACATTTGCTCAGTCAATGAATGGATTAAGTGTAGTAGACTTTTCTGAGTAATCAGTCTCTTCACAGTTAGTTCAAAGTTTGATAGTTTGGCATTGGTCTTCCAAAATTGGTTGATATTTTGAGTTGTTCTTGATATAGAGGTGCTCTAACATCAAGGATAACTTGTTCTTTTGAAGTTTCACACTCTCGATCACTTATACTGGTGAATAGAAACTTGTATATATCTTTGGCACAAAAATATGAAATTTCTTGTATAAGCACTTTGATAGTGCATTCTGAGGCCGAAACGTGCTCAGAGCACGATTTTGACACCTTAGAGCGAAGCCATTTTGAAGAATGCTCACCAATTTTTGTGTGATTTTGAGACTATGATTGGGGGGTGTCAATGATGCCCTAAATGAAACGATGACCTACTCTGATACCAATTGTTGGAGCTTGAGGTCTACAGAGGCACATGAAAAACATAAGGAAGAAAAAGAACCTTGGAGCACAACACACAATATTAAATGAGTTGCCAAGAAAATGTACAAAGATAAGTGACCTGTTAGGATTATAGAGATTTATACAAGCCGAGGGGAAAAACCTTCTAAAGAGGGAAGAAAGTGCTCCAATGGTCCTCGTGCGTTCACACACATCACTACTGAAATACATCAACAAAAAATACACCAAAGAGATGGGTTATTGACCATGCCATTAACTTAGTTTTTGACACTAAACTTATATATAGGCTTCCTTATAGGCCTGGTGTTTCACAATATCACAAAATAGATAGATAGCTTTAGGTGTACTTAGAAAAAGTTTTCATTAGGCCTTGTAATTCACCATGGACATTGGCAACACTCTTCGTTAAGGAAAAAGATAGCTCTATGAGGCTATGCATAGACTATAGGCCATAAATAAGGTAACCAACATATTGGATGAATTATTTGATCAATTACATTAGGTTCAATATTTTATTCAGATTGATTTTAGATCAACACATCATCATATTAGGATTAGGGTGGAGGACATGCATAAAGAATTTTGGACTAACTATGGGCACTATGCATTTCTAGTGATGCCATTTGGTCTCACCAATGCTCTTCCACATTCATGCAACTCATGAATAGTGTATAATGGCCTTATCTAGGGCAACTTATTGTTTTTCTTGATGATATTATGATCTATAATAGATCAAAAGAATAATATTTGGAATGCTTACGAAAAGATATTCCATGTGTTAGGGGAAAATTCACTCTTTGCCAAGGAGTTTCATCATGGAATTTAGATGGGTTTTGATAAAGTACATGCTATCATATAACCTAGAAGAGCTTCATAACTTCTTAGATTTATCAATACTCCATCAACAATTTCATGAGGAGTTATGCCAAGATAGTTGTATTGATGAGAAACAACTTAAAGGGAAAAGAAAATCCTTTTAATGGGCAGATCAGCAAAGGAAAATCATGAAGAAGTTGAAAGTAGAAATTGTTAAAAGCTCCATTATTGCATATTACAGATCCAATAGAGCATGTGGTTGAGATAGACCTGAATGAGTTTGTTATAGAGTTCGTTCTAGTTCGAGATAGTTGTCTACTTGCCTTTGAGAGTAAGAAACTAGAGGCTGCTCAAAGAAATTACCTTGTCTATGAGAAGGATATGTATGCAATTTTCCATGTTTGAAAATGTGGCATCCTTATTTGTATTGTAGTTAGATAGATAGATAGTTAGATAGGTAGATAGGTAGATAGGTAGATAAGTAGATAGATAGATAGATAGATAGATAGATAGATAGAAAGAAAGAAAGAAAGAAACAAAGAAAGAAAGATAGATAGATAGATAGATAGATAGATAGATAGATAGATAGATAGATAGATAGATAGATAGATAGATAGATAGATAGATAGATAGATAGATAGATAGATAGATAGATAGATAGATAGATAGATAGATACATACATAGATAGATAGATAGATAGATAGATAGATAGATAGATAGATGGATGGATAGATAGATGGATAGATAGATTAATAGATAGATCAATATATAGATAGATAAATAAACAGATAGATAGATAGATAAATGTTGGAACAAAACAATCACAAATTGATGATTACAACGAGTTTGAAGCAAGTCAATGATCAGATTGAAGTTCAAGAAGTCATTTGAGAAAGTGAAGAGATCTCAGAAGTGAAGCTTGTATACATATGTACATTACATTTGGAAATTCTTGTACTATGAGTATAGATAATCCTTAGGATGATAAGGAGTAATGTAATAGACGGGGGATAAGTCTAGAAACATATGTATATAAGTCAATGATGTAAAGAAATAAGTGAGAGAGTCATTAGAAGCCAAGTGTCATTGAGATAGATGTGCAGAGAGTCATCTTCACGAGTTAGCGTCAAGTCTTTCTGTGATTTCTCTCAACTTGATCATGTGGATCAGGAAATCTTTTGTACACATCTAATCTAGAAGCTAATGAAGCTATGTTCAAAGTTTTATGGTCTTATTCCTTTCATGCTGTGAGTATGATCAATAGGAACATGTGTATGTAAAGTCTATAGGAAGAACTCTCAAAGTCACACATTTTTTCGTATCAATGTTTTGCCTAGATCTCAATGCACAGTGTAAAGTTTTTTATGAGTGAGCATTCAAAATCTAAGTTAGAAGTTAAGGAACATATGGCAAAAAGCATTTACCAAAATGGGATCTGTGTTGTGAGAAATCAACCTTAGAAGTTAGCTATGTCAAAAGTTGCTTATTAAAGAAGACAGTTTCTAACATACTTTTGATCTTGAGGATCAAATTAAAGTTTTAATGATTCTTTTGAAGGACTAATGGTTGATATGATTGTGCAAAGGTAGCGTGGAGATATGTGCATCATTAGTTTGAAGAAATCTAAAGATATGTGTGGGTAATGAAATCAATCTTTGAAGTAGACTTCTTGAAGAAGAAAGATTTTCACTCAGAGAAGTGATAATTGTAGATTTGGTAAATGAAGGTAACATTTGATGGAGAGTGTTAATCTCCAAAAGAACAACCTACTCTTGAGTTTAGAACACCTCTATGTCAAGAGTAAGTCAAAACCTTCACTAAATTATAGGTCCAATCTCCAAATTATCAAAATTAAGAAAATCTGTGAAGAAAGTGAAACACAGAAAAAGTCTGCTGCAGAATTTCTTTTCATTGACTTATCAAACGTGTAAAGTTTTTGATGAAACTTTGTATGAATTATCTCCTAGAGATTGCGCATCACCTCCAAGTTGAATCACTTGAAAAGCTTTAGTATAACTTGAGAAATTGTCTTCACAAGTTACCTATGTCTGAATCTGCACTTCTGAGAAGTCGATTTAGACACCCCTAATTTCTTAACTTTGGTTCTCACAATATCTAACCCGTTTTGCTAAATGCTTTTAGCCACGAGTAGATCACCTTCCAACTTAAAGATTAAGTGCTTACTTGCACAAAACTTTAAACTATGGAGTGAGCACTAACCAAAAGATTAAACTCGAAATTTGCGCCTGTTTCAGAGAACTGTAGACACTCAACACATATGAATGTTCCTACTAACAATTCTCCTAGCCTGATTACAATTAGACTCTGAAATTCAGGTCACAGGCTCATTAACTAACAACTTAGATATCCTCAAAAGGATTTCACAAATGATCAAACACAGAAGGAGCATACACGAAAAGATCGGGCGCAAACTTTCTTCATTAACTCAGAAATTTACAACTGAGTGATGAGAGCTAACTCAAACTAACTTTTCTCTATCTCTTGACTCCTAACTTACTCAATCTTGGCTTCTACAAATGCTCTCATACATGCCCCGACTTTTCTCAAAGTATTTATAGATAATTTGTACAAGTTTATTACTCAAACAAAGATCTGAGTCACCTATGACTATACTAATGTACATATGTGTACACTTCTCTTATCCTCTGAATATGTCTTTCTTCCAAGCTTCAATGATTGATCCTTCCTTCACTCTTTAACCTTCCAAGTCTTCAATTGGTGATTGGTCTGCACCAACAGCTCCCCCTCAATCATCAATTGAGGTCTTCACTATCTTCTTTATACCTGCCATGTCTTTGAACCTTTGTAACTTTGGTCCATCCAAGCTCTTTGTAAGCATATCAGCTATCTGATCCTTTGTTGAAGTATGTATGACTTCAATCTCCTTATCCATCACTTTCTCTCTTAGAAAGTGATACTGAATCTCAATGTGTTTGGTCCTGGCATGAAAAACAGGATTAGCAGCTAAATACAATGAACTCATGTTATCTCCATGTATGATTGGTACCCCATGCATAATATCAAGACTCTTCATCAATGTCTTGACCCAAATTACTTCTTTTGCAGCTTCAACCATGCCTTTATACTCTGCTTCTGTAGAAGATAAAGCAACTGTATGTTGCTTCTTGGAACACCATGAGATAAGTTTATCTCCCACATAACACATGTACCCAAATGTAGATCTTCTATCATCTGGATTACCTGCCCAATCTGCATCACTATAAATTTTGATATTTGTATCTGAGGTAAACCCATAATACAAACCTTCATTGAGTGTACCCTTAATGTACCTCAACACCCTTTGTCCTGCAATCCAATGTTCTTTCCTTGGGCAATGCATAAATTGAGACAAAACCCCTACTGCATATGATAAATCAGGTCTAGTTAGAGTAGCATAGATAAGGCTACCAACCAAACTCTGATATTGTCTCATGTCTTTGAATTCTTCACCTCCATACTTACTCAATTTGTGATTCACCTCCATTGGTGTAGGTGCTACCCTGCAATCATCCATTTTAAACTTGATTAACAAGTTCTTCAAATACCTTTCTTGGGTCACAAATACTCCATGTTGAGTATATGTAATCTCCATGCCCAAGAAGTATGACAAGTCTCCCAAGTCACTTATCTTGAACTCCTTTTCCATTTGCCTCTTGAGCCTTTGTATTCCTTCTTCATCTGTACCTGTAAGAATTATATCATCAACATATATGCACATGTATATGAAACCATTTTCACTTGCCTTGACAAGCAAGCTACTATCTGCTTTAGACACCTGAAAACCAAGTTCTTTAAGGAACTTCACAAGTCTATAGTTCCATGCCCTTGGGGCCTGCTTCAAGCCATACAAAGCTCTCTTAAGCTTGCACACATGATCTGGATACCTTTTATCTTTGAACCCTTGAGGTTGCTCCATGAATACATCATCTGAAATGTAACCATTCAAAAAAGCATTCTTCACATCAAGTTGACATAGCTTCCAACCTTTACATGCAGCAATAGCAATAAGTGTCCTTATGGTTGTCATTTTTGCCACAGGACTATATGTCTCATCATAATCAATACCATATGTCTGAGCAAAGCCTTTGACAACAAGTCTAGCCTTATATCTAGACACACTTCCATCTGCAAACCTTTTTGTCTTGTAGACCCACTTGCATCCAATAATCTTCTGACTATTTGGTTTAGGAACCAAATCCCAAGTTTGATTCTCCGATAGTGCATCATATTCTTCCTGCATAGCACTTTCCCATTTTTCCTTACCTTTTGCCTCTTCATATGTAGAAGGGTCTTCATCTGTATTCACCATATAAGCATAATCTTTTGTGGCTAGAAATGAAGTATCATAACTATACCTTGTAGGTTGCCACCTATTTCTTGTTGACCTTCTGAGTTCTCCACTCCTTGAGGTTTCTGGCTCTTCACATTCAGGATCAAATCTTGGTGTCTCTTCCACCTCAACCTGCACTTCATTATTCTCTTGCTCATCAAATATTTGAACTTTTGATTTACCTTTTCTTTGACTCACCTCTTCTTCATCATCTGTATTGATTTTGATTGTACCTGCATACCAAGTGCTTTGTTCATCAAATGTAACATCTTTAGAAACCATAAATTGTTTTGTTGATGGACTCCACAACCTATAGCCCATCTGCTTGTCATCATAGCCAATGAAAACATACTTTTCAGCTTTGGGTTCCAATTTGTGTCTTAATTGTGATGGCACATATGCATATGCCACACACCCAAAAACTCTGCAATGATCCAAGGTAGGTCTCTTACCCCACCAAGCCTCATATGGTGTCATACCCTGCAAGGCTTTACATGGTAACCTATTGACCAAGTAAGTGGCTGTATTTACAGCCTCAGCCCACAAATAATTAGGGCAATTTTTCTCCTTCATCATGGACCTTGCAAACTCAACAAGAGTTCTATTTCTCCTTTCTGCAACACCATTTTGTTGAGGAGAGTACCTGCAAGTAATTTCCCTTTTTATACCTGCATTCCATAAGTAATCACTGAATTCATTTGAGAAATACTCTCCCCCTCCATCTGACCTTAGTCTCTTCAACTTATGTCCTGTAATTCTTTCTGCATATGCATGATAGTGTTTAAATGTATTAAACACTTCTGACTTATCTTTGATCACATAGATAGTGATCCACCTAGTAGCATCATCAACATAAATCACATAATACCTTGATCCATTTATACTGAAATCTTTTGATGGTCCCCACACATCTGTGTGTACCAACTCAAGCTTCTCTGAGTGCATAAAACCATGCTTGGAATAGGAATGTTTATGAGCCTTACCTAATTGACATGCCTCACATTTGTATGTCATATGTTGACCTGCAACATTAGGCAATCCAAGCACTGAACCATTGTTAACCATATCTTTAATACCTCTTTCATTGAAATGTCCAAGCCTCTTGTGCCAAAGATCTAACTCAGAGATCTTATGTCCTCCATATGTGAACATAGCATGACCAATGTTGCCTTGAATCTTCAATGTAAATAGTCTTCCTTCCTTTTTCCCTGAAACAATCTGTTTATACCCTTGGCTAGGGTCTTCCACATATACTCCATCATTAGTGAACCTTACTTCATATCCCTTTTCAACAATTTGACCTACACTTATCAAATTCTTAGGGATTGTAGGAACATACAAGACCTTACTCAATAAGGTGCTTCCATCCTTGGCCTTCACTGATCCTATTGATTTCACATTGTGCTTTGTGTTGTCACCTGTTTGAACAACATGATTAAAAATTTTACTTTCCAAATCAGTCATCAAAGATATGTTACCACTCAGGTGATTGCTACACCCTGAGTCAATGTAGAAGACTCTTTGATCTTCACTCTGTCTTTCACAAGTTGCATTCATTATCAATGTTGAATCTTCCTTTTGATCTGAAGCATAATTGTAGTAGGTGTTGTTGTATTGTTGACTTTGGAATCCTCTACCTGCATTTCTTCCAAAGTAATTCTTTCCACCTCTACCTCTGTAATTACCTCTTTGATTTCTGCCACCTCTTCCTCTTGCATTATAGTTTTGACTATATCCATTATTATTCTGATTATTGTGCCAACAATCATTAGCTAAGTGATTTGTCTTACCACAAATCCAGCAAGCTTTGCCTCCATCTTTGTTATTCCTGCCTCTTCCTCTACCTTTGCCACCTCCTCTTCCTCTTAGGAAGTTGGCTTGAGTAGTTGTTCCTTCATCTTCACCTGCTTGTTGTTTTCCTTTGCTATTCTTCTTCT
>CM035418.1:17415288-17422788 GCA_020310875.1 Ceratopteris richardii | reverse complement strand
TATTACATTACTTCTTATCATCCTAAGGATTATCGATACTCAGATTACAAGAATTTCCAACTGTAATGTGCATATGTATACAAACTTCACTTTGAGATCTCTTCATTTTCTCAAGTGTCTTCTTCCACTTCAATCTGATTATAAGCTTACTTCAAACTCTTTGTAATCACCAATTTGTGATTGGTTTGTTCCAACAACTCCCCCTCAATCACTAATTGTGATTATTCCATTCTTCTTTACTCCTGCCATCTCTTTGAATCTCTGTAGCTTAGGTCCATCCAAGCTTTTTGTTAACATATCTACAACTTGTTCTTTTGTTGGAGTATACATTACTTCAATCTCTTTGTCAAGTACCTTTTTCCTCAAGAAATGATATTGAATCTCTATATGCTTAGTCTTGGCATGAAAAACAGGGTTAGCTGCCAAATACAATGAACTCATATTATCTCCAAAAATAATTGGAGTACTCTGATCAGTTCCAAAACTCTTCAACAAGGTCTTTAACCATATCACTTCTTTTGCAGCCTCTACCATTCCTTTATACTCAGCTTCTATAGATGACAAAGCAACTGTATGTTGCTTCTTTGAGCACCAAGAAACTAACTTATCCCCAATAGAACAAAGATACCCATGAGTAGACCTTCTATCATCTGAATCACGTGCCCAATCTGCATCACTAAATACTTTGATTCTTGTATCAAAAGTAAATCCATAATACAGACCTTCACTTAGGGTTCCTTTGATATATCTGAGTACCCTTTGAGCTGCAATCCAATGAGTCTTCTTTGGACAATGCATAAATTGTGATAACACACCAACTGCATATGATAGATCTGGCCTTGTCAAGGTAGCATAGATTAAACTACCTACCAAACTCTGATATTTCTTCATGTCATTGAATTCTTCACCTCCATACGTGCTCAACTTATGATTTACCTCCAATGGTGTGCTTGAAGGCCTCCAATCCTCCATGTTAAATTTGACCAAAAGATTCTTCAAGTACCTCTCTTGTGTAACATATACTCCATGTTGAGTATACACAATCTGCATTCCTAAGAACTAAGATAAGTTTCCCAAATCACTTATCTTAAACTCCTTCTCTACTTGTTTCTTAAGCTCATTAATTCCTTGAGCATCTATACCTGTGACAATGATATCATCAACATAAATACACACACACATACACACACACACACACATACATACATATATATATATATATATATATATATATATATATATATATATATATATATATATATATATCCATTTTCACTTGCCTTCACTAGCAAGCTACTATCTGCCTTTGATGCTTGAAATCCACATTCATTCAAGAACTTAACAAGCCTGTAATTCCATGCTCTTGGAGCCTGCTTCAACCCATACAAAGCTCTCTTGAGCTTACACACATAATCTGATCCAATTGAATCCATGAAGCCTTTTGGTTGCTCCATGTACACTTCATCTGCAATATATCCATTCAGAAATGCATTCTTCACATCTAATTGTGATAACTTCCATCCTTTACAAGCTGCAATAGCAATCAATGACCTAGTTGTAGACATCTTAGCAACAGGACTAAAGGTTTCATCATAATCTACCCCATAAGTTTGGGCATAACCTTTGACCACAAGTCTAGCCTTGTATCTTGACACCTTACCATCTGCAAACTTGTTTGTTTTATACACCCACTTACATCCAATAACCTTCTGATTCTTTGGTCTTGGCACCAACTCCCATGTCTCATTTTCAAGTAGAGCATCATACTCTTCTTGCATTGCCTTCTTCCAATTCAGTTTACCTTTAGCTTCTTCATATGTGATTGGATCCTCTTCTGTCTTCACAGTGTAAGCATAATCTTTTGTTGTTAAGAAAGATGTGTCATAGCTATACTTGATAGGCTCTTTTCTTTCCCTTGAGGATCTTCTAACCTCTGCACTTCTTGAAGTCTCAGCCACATTTGATTCTGGATCAAATCTTGGCCCATCTTCAACATTATCGTGCAATTTACTTTTATAATCAACATCATCAATATCTTCTTCATACACACTTACTTTTGTCTTTCCTTTCCTTTGTATTTCTTTAACATCTGCATACTCATTTGTTGACCCTGTATACCATGTACATTCCTCATCAAATGTAACATCTTTGGTAACAAGAAATTGCTTTGTAGATGGATTCCACAATCTGTAATCCATCTGTCTATCATCATACCCAATAAACACATACTTCTCTGCTTTGGGTTCTAACTTATGTCTCAATTGTGAAGGTCATAAGCATATGCTAAACATCCAAATACCTTACAATGATCAAGAGTAGGGTTCTTACCCCACCATGCTTCATAAGGAGTTCTTCCCTCCAAAGCTTTACAAGGTAACCTATTCACAAGGTATGTTGCAGTGTTGATAGCTTTTGCCCATAAGTAATTTGGACAATTCTTTTCCTTCATCATTGCTCTTGCAAACTCTACAAGAGTTCTATTTCTTCTTTCTGCAACTCCATTTTGTTGAGGAGAGTACCTGCAAGTTACTTCTCTTTTTATACCTGCATTCCACAAATAATCATCAAACTCTTTAGAGAAATACTCTCCCCCTCCATCTGATCTCAACCTCTTGAGCTTTTGTCCTGTAATCCTTTCTACATAAGCATGATAATGCTTGAATGTCTTGAACACTTCTAATTTTTCCTTGATTACATATAAAGTAATCCATCTGGTTGCATCATCAACAAATAACACATAATATCTAGATCCATTTATACTATAGTCCCTTGAAGGACCCCACACATCTGTATGAACTAACTCAAGCCTATTTGAATACTTGTACCTTGATTTATTGTATGAACTCTTGTGTGCTTTACCTAATTGATAAGCTTTACACTTGTATACCATGTGTTGCCCTTCAACTTTTGGCAAACCAAGCACCACATCATTTCTTGACATTTCCTTTATGGCTCTCTCATTGAAATGACCTAGCCTCTTATGCCATAGGTCTAATTCAGACATCTTTTGACTTTCATAAGTAAATAGAGCATGTCCCACATTACCTTGGACTTTGAGAGTAAACAACCTTCCTTCCTTTTTACCTGCAATAATGTTTCTATATCCCTTATTTGGATCTTGCACATAAACACCCTCATTTGTGAATCGGACTTCATATCCTTTCTCCACAATTTGCCCTACACTTATCAGATTTTTAGGAATAGTTAAGGGAATGGAAGGATAATCAAGAGCCACCCATACAATAGGTATAAGATAATAGAGAGTCATACTATTAAGGTGAACTTGTAAATAAAAGTGCGTAATGAATAGATCTCTTGGAAAAAGAAGAAGATGCATATATTTATTAAAGTTTCCACAATACACAGGAGAATATGAGTGGGATTTGATATTAAAAAGGGAAGCTTCTTCTAGATTTTTTATCATGGACATAATGAAGGATAAACCCAACATTGAGCTCTTAAAGAGTACTCAAGTGAAAGAACTCTTGCCTTCAAAGAATATGGAAAAATGTTGGTGCAAGGCAATCAACAATTGAAGTTTTTTTATGAATTTTTGAAGTCAAGGATTGAAGAAAAGATCAATTTATGAAGCATGAAGGAAGTACATGTTCAGAGAATGAACATGTGTATACATATGTACATTAATTTAGAGATAGCTCACATATACCTTTTGTATGGTCATAAGCTTGTACATATATGCCTTTATATACAAGTAAAAAGTCGGGGCAAATATTAGAGAGCATGTGAATAGAGAAATTTGAAGCTGTATGAGTCATTAGACACTTTAGAAGTGAGTAAGATATCTCTTAACATTTAGATGTAAAAGTTTTCCAAAAATGAAGAAATGTTGCATCCAAACTTTCTGTGTGTTCTTCTGTGCTTGATCATTTCAAGAATCCTTTTGTAGGTGTCTAATTTCATCGTTAATGAGTCTATGGTTAAAGTTTGAGAACCTAATTATAAACAGGCTGTGAGAATTATGAGTAGGACATTCATATGTGAAGAAGTGTTGAGTGTCTTCTAAATAGGCACAATCCCGATGGTCAAAGAAATGGTTATTTCTCAGTGCACAGTGTAAAGTTTTGGACAAATGAGGAGTCAAAATCTCAGTTGGAAGGTAAGCCATCTATGGCTAAAAGCATTTGCATAAACGGGTTCTAGTTTGGGAGAACCAAGCTTTAAAAGTTGCAGGTGTCAAAGTCGACTATAAAGAACTACAGTTTTAGACATAGCTGACTTGTTAAGATCATTTCTCAAGATCTACTAAGTCTTTTGGAATGGTTTAACTTGGAAGAGGTGCGAAAACTATAGCCGACACCTGGTGCAAAGTTTTATCAAAAACTTTACACATTTGATAATTCAATGAGTGAGTTATGTGTAGCAGACTTCCTATGTAGTCACCTTCTTCATAGTTTGTTCAAGATTTTAAAAATTGAGTATTGATCCTCAAAATTGGTGAAGGTTTTAAGTTATTCTTGATATAGAGGTTCTCTAACTTCAAGGATAACTTGTTCTTTTGGAGATTAACACTCTCCTTCAGTGGTATCAGAGCAGGAAGTATCAAAATTGAAGAAAGGAGGGTCTTGACTGCTGCAATTATAAAAAAATCAACATTTGAAGATACAAAAGGTGAAAGCTTGAAAGCAAAGCTTGAGAAGAAGGAGAGAAGACATCAAGAAAGACAAAAGGAGTATCATTCGAAGTAAAGGTAACCTTATTCCTCATAAAGCTTGAAGGATTTAATACACAGGTGAAGAAAAGATGGGAGATTCTCTTCAGATAGAGAACCTGGATAGAGAGAACTATCTAGCATGGTCAATGAGGATGGAAGCTCATCTTATGAGCAAAGACTTGATAGGTTATATTACAAGTGAAGAAGAAAAGCCTTAGTTCAGAGATCCTAGTGTTCCAACTAGGGATGAATTATCAGATTTGAAGACTTGGATGAAGAGAGATGCTCAAGCTAGGAGCATTATCTATATGGGAGTTAATGACTACTTGCTACCTCACATTAGAGGTCTTGAAAGTGCAAGTGATATATGGAATGCTTTAGAGGAGCATTTCCAAAACACCAAAAAGTCAAGGAAGGAATCCTTGTGGGTAGAGTTTACCACATTCAAGAAGAAGGCCTCTCAATCCATCTCAGATTATGTAACAAGGATGAGGGACATTGCAGATGCATTATGAGCAGTTGATGAAGATATTGAGGAGGATAAATTGGTAAGGCAAATCCTCACAGGTTTGAGAGGTGATGAAAAATGGAAGCCATTCATTTTGTCTACTGAATTGTCACTAGATCATTTTACTCCTGATTTAAATTAGTTGCTAGGACATATGCTAACCTTTGAGCAGGATGTCAATGGTGAAGGCGATAAAAGTGCAGGTCAAGCTATGTATTCAAAGGATAATAAGAAGAATAGCAAAGGGAAGCAACAAGCAAATGAAGATGAAGGAACTACTAGCCAGGCTAACTTCCTAAGAGGAAGAGGCAAAAGCACTAAACATGGAGTCAAAGCTTGCTGGATTTGTGGTAAGACAAATCAAAATGATTGTTGGCATAATACTCAGAACAATGGTGGATATAATCAGAACTTTAATTCAAGAGGAAGAGGTGGCAGAAATCAAAGAGGTAATTTTAGAGGTAGAGGTAGTAGAGGTTATTTTGGAAGAAATGCAGGTAGAGGATTCCAAATCCAACAATACAACAATACTTACCTACAATTATGCTTTAGATCAGAACGAGGATTCAACATTGATAATGAATGCAACTTGTGAAAGGCAAAGTGGAGACCAAAGAGTTTTCTATATTGACTCAGGGTGTAGCAATCACCTGAGTGGCAACATAGCTTTGATGACTGATTTGGACAATAAGGTAACTAATCATGTAGTTCAAACAGGTGACAATACAAAGCATAATGTGAAGTCAATTGGATCAGTAAAGGCCAAGGATGGAAGTACTCTTTTGAGTAAAGTCTTGTATCTTCCTACAATTCCAAAGAATTTGATAAGTTTAGGACAAATTGATGAAAAAGGTTATGAAGTAAGGTTCACTAATGAAGGAGTTTTTGTAGAAGACCCTAGCAATGGGTATAAACAAATTGTTTGAGGGAAGAAAGAAGGAAGACTCTTCACATTGAAGATTCAAGGTAATGTTGGTCATGCCTTGTTCACTTATGGAGGACATAAGATCTCTGAGTTAGATCTTCGGCACAAAAGGCTTGGACATTTCAATGAAAGAGGTATTAAAGATATGGTTAACAATGGTTCAGTGCTTGGATTGCCTAATGTTGCAAGTCAACATATGACATACAGATGTGAGGCATGTCAATTAGGTAAGGCTCATAAGCTATCTTATTCTAAGTATGGTTATATGTATTCAGAGAAGCTTGAGTTGGTACACACACATGTGTGGGGACCATCAAAGGATTTTAGTATCAATGGTTCAAGGTATTATGTGATTTATGTTCATGATGGTACGAGGTGCATTACTATCTATGTGATCAAAGATAAGTCAGAGGTATTCAATACATTCAAGCATTATCATGTGTATGCAGAAAGAATTATAGGTCAAAAGTTGAAGAGACTAAGGTCAGATGGAGGGGGAGAGTATTTCTCTAATGAGTTCAGTGATTACTTGTGGAATGCAGGTATAAAGAGATAGGTTACTTGTAGGTACTCTCCTCAACAAAATAGTGTAGCAGAAAGGAGGAATAGAACTCTTGTTGAGCTTGCAAGGTCCATAATGAAGGAGAAAAATTATCCCAATTATTTGTGGGCTGAGGCTGTAAATACAACCAAATATTTGTTCAATAGATTACCATGTAAAGCTTTGCAGGGTATGACACCATATGAGGCATGGTGGAGTAAGAGATCTACCTTAGATCATTGCAAAGTGTTTGGTTGTTTGGCATATGCATATGTGCCATCTCAATTAAGGCATAAGTTGGAACCTAAAGCTGAAAAGTATGTGTTCATTGGATATGATGATAAGCAGATGGGATATAGGTTGTGGAGTCCATCCACAAAACAATTCCTTGTATCAAAGGATGTTACATTTGATGAGCAAGGTACTTGGTATGCAAGTCCAATCAATATTTATGCAGGTGATGAAGAAGTTGTGAATCGAAAGAAAGGTAAATCAAAGGTTCAAATATTTTATGAAGAGGAGAACAATGAAGTACAAGGTGAAGTTGAAGAAGTGCCAAGGTTTAATCCAGAATGTGATGAACCAGAAACCTCAAGAAGTGGAGAACTCAGAAGATCATCAAGACACAAATGGCAACCTACAAGGTATAGCTATGACACTTCTTTTTTTGCTACCAAAGATCATGCTTATATGATAAAGGAAGATGAAGACCCTTCTACATATGAAGACGCAAAAGGTAAGGGAAATTGGGAGAAAGCTATGCAGGAAGAGTATGATGCATTGATGGAGAATTAGACATGGGATTTGGTTCCTAAACCAAATAGTTAGAAGATCATTGGGTGCAAATTGGTCTA
>CM035418.1:17402788-17405288 GCA_020310875.1 Ceratopteris richardii | reverse complement strand
ACACACTTACTTTTGCTTTCCCTTTTCTTTTATTTCTTCAACATCTGCATGATCATTTGTTGACCCTGTATACCATGTGCTTTGCTCATCAAATGTAACATCTTTTGTAACAAGAAATTGCTTTGTGGATGGGCTCCACAATTTGTAACCCATCTGTCTATCATCATACTCAATAAACACATACTTCTCTGCTTTGGGTTCTAACTTATGTCTCAATTGTGAAGGAACGTAAGCATATGCTAGACATCCAAATACCTTACAATGATCAAGAGTAGGTCTCTTACCCCACCATGCTTCATAAGGTGTTCTTCCATCCAAATCTTTACAAGGTAACCTATTCACAAGGTATGTTGCAGTGTTGATAGCTTCTGCCCATAAGTAATTTGGACAATTCTTTTCTTTCATCATTGCTCTTGCAAACTCTACAAGAGTTCTATTTCTTCTTTCTGCAACTCCATTTTGTTGAGGAGAGTACCTGCAAGTTACTTCTCTTTTTATACCTTCCGTACACAAATAATCATCAAACTCTTTAGAGAAATACTCTCCCCCTCCATCTGATCTCAACCTCTTGAGCTTTTGTCCTGTAATCCTTTCTGCATAAGCATGATAATGCTTGAATGTCTTGAACACTTTTGATTTGTCCTTGATTACATATATTTTATTATAAATGGGGTACCAAGGTTGGGCTCAAACTTAAGAAATTAACAATCTAACTAATGCAAATGGGACTTGAATAATTCCCAAATTTCTTGAATAGGCCCTGTATGAACTTTTGTGTGCTTTACCTAATTGAAAAGCTTCACACTTATACACCATGTGTTGACCTTCAACATTTGGCAAACCAAGCACCACATCATTCCTTGACATTTCCTTTATGGCTCTCTCATTGAAATTACCTAGCCTTTTATGTCATAGGTCTAACTCAGACATCTTTTGACTTCCATAAGTAAATAATGCATGTCCCACATTACCTTAGACCTTGAGAGTAAACAACCTTCCTTCCTCTTTACCTGTAATGATATTTCTATATCCCTGGTTTGGATCTTGCACATAAACACAATCATTTGTGAATCTGACTTCATATCCCTTCTCCACAATTTGTCCTACACTTGTCAAGTTTTTAGGAATAGTAGGAAAATAAAGTACCTTGCTCAAGAGTGTACTTCCATTCTTTATCTTCACTGATCCAATGCTCTCCACTTTATGCTTGGTGTTATCACCTGTTTGAACTGTATGTCCATTCACCTTTGCTTCCGTATCAGTCATCAATGATATATTGCCACTCAGATGATTGCTACATCCTGAGTCAATATAGAACACCCTTTGGTCTTCTCCTACTGCTTCATGTGTTGCATTCAAGATGAGAGTCATGTCATCTTTTTTATCTGATGCATAATTATAGTAATTATTGTTGTAGGATTGAGATTGAAAACTTCTTCCACCTCCTCTAGCATATAATGTCCTACCACCTCTTCCTCTGAAGTTGCCTCTTTGGTTTCTGCCTCCTCTACCTCTTTGATTGAAGCTCTCATTATTACTTCCACCATTTTGATTGTTATACCAACAATCCTTTGCCAAATGATTGGTTCTACCACAAATCCAATAAGCTTTAGTATTGTCTTTGTTCTTACCTCCTCTTCCTTTACCTCTAAAAGTCATCTTTCCTTTTGTAAAGTTAGTTTGATTTGAAGTTCCTTCATCATCAGTTGACTGCTTTCCTTTGCCATTCTTTTTCTTGTCTTTGGGGTACATAGCTTGACTTGCACTCCTATCATTGTCTCCCTTAATGTCCTACTCGAAAGTTAGCATGTGTCCTAGCAATTGATTAAGATCAAGAGTAAAGTGATCTAATGACAATTCTATGGACAATATGAAAGGCTTCCACTTCTCATCTCCTCTCAGACCTGTAAGTATTTGCCTTACCAACTTATCGTCTTCAATGTCTTCATCTATTCCTCCCAGGCTATCTACAATATCTTTCATCCTTGCCACATAATCAGAAAATGATTGTGAGCTTTTCTTCTTGAAAGTTGTGAACTCTGCCCATAATGAGGACTTCCTTGACTTGGTTGTGTTTTGGAAATTCTCTTCCAAAGCATCCCACACATCTGTTGCACTTTCTAATCCTCTAATGTGAGGTAGAAGATAATCATTTACATCCATGTAAATGATGCTTCTAGCTTGAGCATCCTTTCTCATCCAATTCTTCAAACCTGCAAGTTCTTCCCTAGTTGGAACACTAGGATCTTCAAACTCAGGCTTTTCTTCTTCTCCTTTAATGAATGTCATCAAATCTTTGCTCATGAGGTGTGCCTCCATCATCATGGACCAAGCTGGATAGTTCTCCCTATCTAGCTTATCAATCTGCAAGCTTTCTCCCATCTTTGATCTTCTATGTCTGCAATTACTATGATTTATGATAATAGAGTGTACCTTTGATATGAAGCTTTAATCATTCTTGATCCTTTGAACTCGTGCTTTGTACTTTTGCAGGTTATCT
>CM035418.1:17380288-17382788 GCA_020310875.1 Ceratopteris richardii | reverse complement strand
TGCACATGGTAATCTATTCACAAGATATGTGGCTGTATTTACAGCCTCAGCCCAAAGATAATTTGGACAGTTCTTCTCCTTTAGCATAGCTCTAGCAAACTCAACCAAAGTCCTGTTCCTTCTTTCTGCTACACCATTTTGTTGTGGTGTATACCTGCAAGTTATTTCTCTCTTAATACCTGCATTCCAAAGATAATCATTGAACTCTTGGGAGAAATATTCTCCCCCTCCATCAGACCTCAGTCTCTTAAGCTTTTGACCTGTGACTCTCTCTGCATATGCATGAAAATGCTTGAAAGCTCCAAACACTTCTGATCTTTCCTTCAAAACATATAATGTTATCCATCTTGTAGCATCATCAATGAAAAGAACATAATACCTTGAGCCACTGATAGATCCTTCTTTTGTTGGTCCCCATACATCTGTATGAATGAGCTCAAGTACTCCATCATGTTTGAATCCTTTCTTCTGAAATGGTAACCTGTGTGCTTTACCCATTTGACATGCTTCACATTTATAAACCATATGTTGACTTTGCACATTTGGTAATCCTAGTACAGACTGATTAGCAACCATAGCTTTAATTCCTCTTTCATTGAAATGACCTAATCTCTTATGCCAGAGATCAAGTTCTGTAATCACTGCTTCACCATGTGTGAGCAAAGCTTGATCAATGTTCCCTTGCACTCTTAAAGTAAAGAGTCTACCTTCTTTCTTACCAGAGACAATCTGATTATATCCATTCTCTGGATCTTCCACAAATACTCCTTCATTTGTAAACCTGACTTGAAAACCTTTTTCAACTATCTGTCCCACACTAATCAAGTTTTTAGGTATTGTAGGAACATACAAAACATTGGTTAGCAAATCTGCTCCACTCTTGCATTTCACTTTTCCAATTGAATGTACACTATGTCTTGTATTATCACCAGTTTGAACTGTGTGACTAGAAATGCCTTTTTGCAAATCTGACATCAATTCTATGTTTCCTGACAAATGATTAGAACATCCAGAGTCAATGTAAAATACCTTTAGATCTTCTTTGTCTGATGTGCTGATTGAATTCATCATCAATGATGTATGACTTTCATTCTGTGTGTCATTTGCATAGTTGTAGTAGGTGGTGTTGTAGGATTGATTCTGTCCCCAACTTCTTCCTCCACCTCTACCATAGCCTCCTCTTTGACTTTGTCTACCTCTTTGAAAATTACTTTGATATCTTCCACCTCAACCTCTGCTATTGTTGTTTTGATTCTGGTTTGATCCTTGTTGGTTGTGCCAACAGTCATGAGCCAAATGATTACTCAATCCACAGATCCAGCAAGCCTTTTTGTTGTTATTTTGATTACCTCTTCCTCTTCCAAAACCTCTTGCTCTTCCTCTGCCAGTGCCTTTACCTCTTGCATAATAAGCTTGAGAATTAGACTCCTCTTCATCCTTTGCTTTACCTTTATCTCCTTTCTTCTTATTCTTCATGTACATTGCAGAACTTTGACCTTTATCTCCATCTCCCTTCAAGTCTTGCTCATATGTGAGCATCAAACCAAGCAACTGGTTCAAATCTGGAACATAATGATTTAATGAAAGTTCTGTTGATAAGACAAAAGGTTTCCACCTTTCATCCCCTCTCAAGCCTGCAAGTAGTTGAGCAATCAATCTGTGATCTTCAACATCTTCATCTATGGATCCAAGACTATCTGCTAGATCCTTCATCTTAGTGACATAATCACTAATGGTTTGACTTGGCTTCTTCTTGAATGTTGTAAACTCTGACCATAGACTTGCTTTCCGTGCTTTAGTAGTGCTTTGGAAATGATATTCCAATGCATTCCATATATCTTCTGATGATTCCAATCCTCTGATGTGTGGTAGCAAATGATCTGAGATTGTATTGTAGATGTAGGCTTTTGCACTTGCATCCTTCTTCTGCCAATGCTTTAAAGCATCAAGTTCTTCTTTCTTTGGTCGGCTTTCATCTTCAAATACTGGCTTCTCTTCTTCACCTGTTACATATACCATGAGATCCTTACTCATAAGTAAGGCTTCCATTCTCATTACCCATGCGGGGTAATTATCTCTGTCCAGTTTGTCAATGGAGATATGATCTGCCATAGTTCTTTCCTTCTGCTGCAACCTGTGAGCTTAAAGGATAAAGGATAATACCTTTTGAAGTTCTTTGTGTATGAGGATACTTCGAAAGTAATCTTTTGATGCCTTGTGTCTTCAAATGCTTCACCTTTCAAACTTTAATGGAAAACTTTACAAAACTTCTCGTACCTTTGTCGTCTTCTGCTCTCGAGAATCTTTCTGCTCTGATACCACTTGTTGATGTATAAAACACCACAAGAAATGAATTAATGTGACACTAGAACACCTCTATGGTCACCATTAACTCATTGCCTCTCCAAACTTTGAGAAATGATAGCTTAAAGTGAGAACTTTGCTTCTACAGAAATTCCTAGTCACCGAAATGACATACCTTCAGTATTTTGCTAATTTC
>CM035418.1:17372788-17375288 GCA_020310875.1 Ceratopteris richardii | reverse complement strand
TACCTCACATTAGAGGTCTTGAAAGTGCAAGTGAGATATGGAATGCTTTGGAGGAGCATTTCCAAAACACTACAAAGTCAAGAAAGGCATCTTTATGGGCAGAGTTTACTACTTTCAAGAAGAAGGCTTCACAATCAATATCTGATTATGTGACAAAGATGAAGGACATTGCAGATGCATTAGGAGCAATGGATGAAGACATTGAAGAAGATAAATTGGTAAGGCAAATTCTCACAGGACTAAGAGGTGATGAGAAGTGGAAACCTTTTATTTTGTCCACAGAACTTTCATTGGATCATTTGAATCCTGATTTGAATCAATTGTTAGGACATATGCTAACTTTTGAGAATGATATCAAAGGAGATGTTGACAAGAGTGCAGGTCATGCAATGTACTCTAAAGACAAGAAGAAAACTAACAAAGGAAAGCAACAAGCAAATGAAGAAGAAGGCACAACTAGTCAAGCCAACTTCCTAAGAGGAAGAGGAGGTGGCAAAGGTAGAGGAAGAGGCAGGAGTAATAAAGATGGATCCAAAGCTTGCTGGATTTGTGGTAAGACAAATCATTTAGCCAATGATTGTTGGCATAACACTCAAAGTAATGGAGGATACAATCAGAACTATAATTCAAGAGGAAGAGGTGGCAGAAATCAAGAGGTAATTTCAGAGGTAGAGGTAGTAGGGGTTACTTTGGAAGAAATGCAGGTAGAGGTTTCCAAAGTCAACAATATAACAATACCTACTACAATTATGCTTCAGATAAGAAGGAAGATTCAACATTGATAATGAATGCAACTTGTGAAAGGCAGAATGAAGATCAAAGAGTCTTCTACATTGACTCAGGGTGTAGCAGATGAAGATCCTTCTACATATGAAGAGGCAAAAGGTAAAGAGATTTGGGAAAAAGCTATGCAGGAAGAATATGATGCATTAATGGAGAATCAAACATGGGATTTGGTTCCAAAACCAAATAGTCTGAAGATCATTGGATGCAAGTGGGTCTATAAGACAAAGAGATTTGCAGATGGAAGTGTGTCTAGGTACAAAGCTAGACTTGTTGTAAAAGGGTTTGCTCAGACATATGGTATTGACTATGATGAGACTTATAGTCCAGTGGCAAAGATGACAACCATCAGAACACTCATAGCAATTGCTGCATGCAAAGGTTGGAAATTATGTCAATTAGATGTGAAGAATGCTTTTTTGAATGGTTATATTTCAGATGATGTTTTCATGGAGCAACCTCAAGGATTTAGAGATGGAAGATATCCAGATCATGTGTGTAAGCTCAAGAGAGCTTTATATGGCTTGAAGCAGGCCCCAAGGGCATGGAACTATAGACTTGTAAAGTTCTTGAAAGAACTTGGATTTCAAGTATCAAAAGCAGATAGTAGCTTGCTTGTTAAAGCAAGTGATGATGGGTTTATTTACATGTGCATATATGTTGATGATATCATTCTTACAGGTACAGATGAGAAAGGCATTCAAAGCCTAAAGAAGCAAATGGAGAAAGAGTTCAAAATCAGTGACTTGGGAGATTTGTCATACTTCTTGGGCATGGAGATTTCATACACTCAACATGGAGTGTATGTGACTCAAGAGAGGTATTTGAAGAATTTGTTAACCAAGTTTAAAATGAATGATTGCAGAGTAGCACCTACTCCAATGGAGGTGAATCACAAATTAAGCAGATTTGGAGGTGAAGAGTTCAAGGACATGAAGCAATATCAGAGTTTGGTTGGTAGTCTTATCTATGCTACATTAACTAGGCCTGATTTATCATATGCAGTTGGGGTTTTGTCTCAATTCATGCATTGTCCTAGAAAAGAACATTGGATTGCAGGTCAAAGAGTGTTGAGGTACATTAAGGGTACAGTCAAAGAAGGTTTGTATTATGGATTTACATCAGATACAAATATTAAAATATATAGTGATGCAGATGATAGAAGGTCAACCTATGGATACATGTGTTATGTGGGAGATAAGTTAATCTCTTGGTGCTCAAAGAAGCAACATACAGTTGCTTTGTCATCTACAGAAGCAGAGTACAAAGGCATGGTTGAAGCTGCAAAAGAAGTGATATGGCTTAAGACTCTCATGAAGAGTTTTGATACTATACAGAGCATACCTATCATTTATGGTGATAACATGAGTTCATTATATCTAGCTGCTAATCCTGTTTTTCATGCTAGGACCAAACACATTGAGATACAGTATCACTTTCTAAGAGAGAAGGTGATGGATAAGGAGATTGAAGTTATACATACTTCAACAAAAGATCAGATAGCTGATATGTTTACAAAAATTTTAGATGGACCAAAGTTACAGAAGTTCAAAGACATGGCAGGCATAAAGAAGATAAGAGAAACCTCAATTGATGATTGAGGGGGAAGTTGTTGGTGTAGACCAATCACCAATTGAAGTTTGGAAGACAAAAAGATGGAGATAAGATCAAGTCTTGAAGCAAAGAAGGTGGTTACATTCACAGGATGAATGATATG
>CM035418.1:17365288-17370288 GCA_020310875.1 Ceratopteris richardii | reverse complement strand
TATCTATCTATCTATCTATCTATCTATCTATCTATCTATCTATCTATCTATCTATCTATTTATCTATCTATTTATTTATCTATCTATCTATCTATCTATCTATCTATCTATCTATCTATCTATCTATCTATCTATCTATCTATCTATCTATCTATATATCTATCTATCTATCTATCTATCTATCTATCTGTCTGTCTGTCTATCGATCTATCCATCTATCCATCTATCTACCTATCTATCTATCTATGTATCCATTTATCCATCTATCTATCTATCTATCTATCTATCTATTTATCTCTCTATCTATCTATCTATCTATCTATCTATCTATCTATCTATCTATCTATCTATCTATCTATCTATCTGTCTGTCTATCTACCTATCTATGTATCTATCTGTCTATCCATCTATCTATCTATCTATCTATCTATCTATCTATCATCTATCTATCTATCATCTATCTATCTATCTATATATCTATCTATCTATCTACCTATCTATCCATCTATCTATCTATCTATCTATCTATCTATCTATCTATCTATCTATCTATCTATCTACCTATCTATCTATCTATCTACCTATCTATCTATCTATCTATTTATCTCTCTATCTATCTATCTATCTATCTATCTATTTATCTTTCTATCTATCTATCTATCTATCTATCTATCTATCTATCTATCTATCTATCTATCTATCTATCTATCTATCTATCTATCTATCTATCTACCGATGTTGGAGCAGGACAATCAACAATTGGTGATTATATGAATCCTAGAAATAAAGATATGAAGAAAAGATTGAAGTCCAACTTCATGAAGTGAAGTGAAGGTTTAGGAAGAAAAGTTCTTTAAACATATGTACATTAGTTTTGTAAATACTTCAATATACTTGAATTAATGACGAATCAATACTCATATGTATATATATATACGCGTATATGATCATATTAGGAGAGAGACATGAAGTACAGATGAAAAAGAGATGAATAAATGATGAGTATTGTGTGTATCATCCATCAGATGTATGAAGAGTTGAATATGAAGAATGTTCAGAGAATTGCGCATCGATCTTTTCTCTAGTTCTCCTTCTGTGTTTGATTTTATCAGAAATCCTTTTGTACCATCTAATTCCATAGTTAATTTATCTATGGTTAAAATTTAAGAGTCTAGTTGCAAACAGGGTGAGAGAATTTTATGTAGGAACATCTATATGTGAGAAAGTGTTGAGTGTCTTCTAAAACAGGTGCAATCCCGATGATCAAAGAAATGGTCAATTCTCAGTGCACAGTGTAAAGTTTTACACAAATGAGGAGTCAAAATCTAAGTTGGAAGGTAATCCATCTATGGCTAAAAGCATTCGCTTAAACAAGTTCTAGTTTGGTAGAACCATGTGTTAGAAGTTGCAGGTGTCAAAGTTGACTCAACAAGAAGGCAGTTTCAGACATAGGTAGATTATTTGGATCATTTCTCATAATCTACATAAGTTTTTGAAGTGTTTTAACATGGATAAAGTGCGCAAACTCTAGAGGACACATTCTACAAAGTTTCATTAGAAACTTTACATAAATGATTAATCAATGAGTCAATAATGTGTAGCAGACGTGAAATTACTTTCTTCAGAGTTAGCTAAAATCTTGACAATTTAGTGCTTGTCTTCTAAAATTGGTTGGAGTTTAAAGTAATTTTTGATATGGAGGTGGTTTAACATCAAGGATATCTTGTTCTTTTGGAGATTAACACTCTCCATTAGTGGTATCAAAGCAGGATTTATCAGATTGAGGAAAGGAAGACCATGTCTGCTGCAGATATACAAATTTCACACCTTGAAGGTTCAAAAGGATAAAGTGTGGAAGAAAGACTGAAGGAAGACACATAAAGGCTATCAAAAGGATGAAAAGGAGCAACATTCAAAGCTAAGGTACATTCATTCCTTATAAGGATTAAAGATTTGATAGTACAGGTGAAGAAAGGATGGGAGAGAGTCTCCAAATTGAGAAGTTGGATAGAGAGAACTCTCCAGCTTGGTCTATGAGAATGGAAGCTCATCTTATGAGCAAAGATCTGATGGGATACATCACAGGAGAGGAAGAAAAGACAGAGATCAAAGATCCTAGTGTTCCAACTAGGGAGGACCTTGCAGATATAAAGATTTGGATGAAGAAGGATGCTCAAGCAAGGAGCATAATCTACATGGCAGTGAATGATTATTTGCTTCCTCATATCAGAGGACTTGAAAGTGCAAGTGACATATGGAATGCCTTGGAAGAGCATTTTTAGAATACAACCAAATCAAGGAAAGCTTCATTATGGGCAGAGTTTACTACATTTAAGAAGAAGGCTTCACAATCAATATCTGATTATGGGACAAAGATGAAAGACATTGCTGATTCTTTAGGTGCTATTGATGAAGATATTGAAGAAGATAAGTTGGTAAGACAAATTCTCACAGGGCTAAGAGGAGATGAGAAGTGGAAGCCTTTTATTTTGTCTACAGAACTTTCATGAGATCATTTCACTCCTGATTTGAATCAATTGTTAGGACATATGCTAACTTTTGGGAATGATATCAAAGGAGATGTTGATAAGAGTGCAGGTCATGCAATGTATTCTAAAGACAAGAAGAAAGCTAGCAAAGGAAAGCAACAATCAATTGAAGATGAAGGTACTCCAATTCAAGCAAACTTCCTAAGAGGAAGAGGAAGTGGCAGAAGTAGAGGAAGAGGCAGAAATAACAAAGATAATGTCAGAGCTTGTTGGATATGTGGTAAGATCAATCATCTATCTCATGATTGTTGGCATAATAATCAAAGCAATGGTAATTTTAATCAGAATTTTAATCAAAGAGGAAGAGGTGGCAGATATCAGAGAGGAAACTTCAAAGGTAGAGGTGGTAGGAATTCTTTTGGAAGAAGTGGAGGAAGAAACTTCCAAAATCAATCTTACAATAACACCTACTATAATTATGCATCAGATCAGAAAGAAGATTCAACTCTTATTATGAATGCAACATGTGAAGCCTCACATGAAGACATGAGAGTATTTTATATTGACTCAGGATGTAGCAATCATCTGAGTGGAAACATTGCTTTGATGACTGATCTAGATCATAAGGCAATCAATCACACAGTTCAAACATGTGATAATACAAAGCACAAAGTAAAGTCAATTGGTTCAGTTAAAGCCAAAGATGGAAGTATTCTCTTGAGTAAGGTTCTGTATGTTCCTACAATTCCAAAGAACTTGATTAGTGTAGGACAAATCATGGAAAAAGGATATGAGGTAAGGTTCACTAATGATGGAGTTTATGTTGAAGAACCTAGTGAAGGGTATAAACAAATTGTTACAGGAAAGAAGGAAGGAAGGCTCTTCACATTAAAGATACAAGGTAATATTGGACATGCTATGTTTACATATGGAGAGCAAAAGGTGTCTGAATTGGATCTTTGGCATAAAAGACTTGGACACTTTAATGAAAGAGGTATCAAAGAAATGGTTAACAATGGTTCAGTGCTTGGATTGCCTAATGTTGCAAGTCAACACATGACATATAGATGTGAAGCATGTGAGTTAGGTAAGGCTCATAAGCAATCATATAATAAGCATGGTTTTATGTATTCAGAAAGACTTGAATTGGTACATACAGATGTGTGGGGTCCTTCAAAGGACTTCAGTATAAATGGTTCAAGATATTATGTCATATATGTTGATGATGCTACCAGGTGGATCACAATCTATGTGATCAAAGACAAGTCAGAAGTGTTTAATACATTTAAACACTATCATGCATATGCAGAAAGAATTACAGGTCAAAAATTGAAGAGGTTAAGGTCAGATGGAGGGGGAGAGTATTTCTCTAATGAGTTTAGTGATTATTTGTGGAATGCAGGTATAAAGAGAGAGGTTACTTGCAGGTACTCTCCTCAACAAAATGGGGTAGCAGAGAGAAGAAATAGAACTCTTGCTGAGTTTGCAAGGTCAGTGATGAAGGAGAAAAATTGTCCTAATTATTTGTGGGCTGAGGCTGTAAACACAGCTACATATTTGGTCAATAGGTTACCATGTAAAGCTTTGCAGGGTATGACATGTCCCATATGAAGCTTGGTGGGGTAAGAGACCTACCTTGGATCATTGTAAAATATTTGGATGCTTGGCATATGCATATGTGCCATCTCAATTGAGGCATAAATTGGAACCTAAAGCAGAGAAGTATGTATTCATTGGTTATGATGACAAGCAGATGGGTTATAGGTTGTGGAGTCCATCCACAAAGCAATTCCTTGTGTCTAAGGATGTTACATTTGATGAGCAAGGTACTTGGTATGCAGGTACACTTAATGTTCATGTAGATGATGAAGAAGTTGTGAAACAAAAGAAAGGTAAATCAAAGGTTTAGATATTTGATGAAGAGGAGAACAATGAAGTATAGGTTGAAGTTCAAGGAGTGCCAAGGTTTGGTCCAGAATGTGATGAACCAGAAACTTCAAGAAGTGGAGAGCTCAGAAGGTCATCTAGGCACAAATGGCAACCTACAAGGTATAGCTATGATACTTCATTCTTGAGTACTAAAGATTATGCTCACATGTTAAAAGCAGATGAAGATCCATCCACATATGATGAAGCCAAAGGGAAGAAGAATTGGGAAAAAGCTATGCAGAAGGAATATGATGCATTGATGGAAAATGAGACTTGGGATTTGGTTCCTAAACCAAATAGTCAGAAGATCATTGGATGTAAATGGGTCTACAAAACAAAAAGGTTTGCAGATGGAAGTGTATCTAGGTACAAAGCCAGGTTTTTTGTAAAGGGATATGCATAGACATATGGTGTGGACTATGATGAAACTTATAGTCCTATTGCAAAGATGACAACCATAAGGACTCTCATAGTAGCTTGCTAGTCAAAGCAAGTGAGGATGGATTTATTTATGTTTGTATTTATGTTGATGACATAATACTTATAGGAACAGATGACAAAGGTATACACATGATTAAGAAG
>CM035418.1:17238789-17340288 GCA_020310875.1 Ceratopteris richardii | reverse complement strand
TCTTCTCATACCAAATAGGTCGTGCTTACTTCAAACCATATAATGCCTTTTCAACCTTCACACTGTTTTCATGCCTTTTTTGTAGAAAACTAGGGTTGAATACATACATTTATTCATGTAAATGACCATTAAAAATGTAGTTTTAATATCCAATTGATGTACATTCCAACCATGATGAGTTGTAAGTGCATAGCTGCTTTGAACAGTGGTCATTTGGCACATGGGAGCAAAAGTCTCATAAAAATAAATGCCTTTTTTTTTAAGCAAACTTTGGCAATATGCCTCACTTATACCTACCAATTGTTCCATAAGGGTTGTGTTTTAGCTTTATACACGCATTTAATATCAATGGCCTTTTTGCTTAGAGGAAATCGCATAAAGACCAAGTACCATTCTTCATAATAACATCATATTCTGATTGCATAGAACCCATCCAATTTTCTGAATTCTATGCCCCATCAAACAAAAAAAACTCATTCTCATCACAAATCTAGATACAAACCATTGCATAAAAATGATGAAAAGGAAGCAACAAAAGCCTCAAAATGTGCATCTAATTGTTTATCCCTTAAAGTCTACACCACCCATTTAGGCATAGTTTTTGCCTCTTCTATGTGAGCTCTCTCATCAATCAGTGCATCATGTAAATTTGCATGAAAAATGGAATGATCTAGGTCATCATTTAAAATCTATAAAGGTGAGAAATCACCTACTTGGATAGCACTTGACTGTCCACCTATGAAAAGAGGCATCAAAGTTTTGTACACATCTTGTGAGCTAACTGATGTCTCCTTGGTACATGAAAGTAATCGATGAATTGCATCTTCCACAAAAACAACATCATAGCTAATCAAAATGTGTTTAGTCTATGGATGATACAAATGATAGACTTTTCTTTCAAAATTGTATTCAATGAAAATACAATTCATTACCTTATCATTCAATTTTTTTGTTGTGGGTTCAGGCACTAATGATATGTCATATAACAAAAAACACCAAGATGAGCAATAGATGTCTTGCGGCTATGCTAAGGCTCATATGGAGTGATAGTATGCAATGCTTCGGTGGGATACTTGTTAAGTACATATGTTATACACATAACAACCTCAATCGAGAAGCTATGTGGTAAGCCTAACTTTTGACCATACACCTTGTCATTTCTATGAGAGACCTATTATTCCTTTTAGTAAATCCATTTTCTTGAGGTGTATATGACAATCTACACTGATGTTTTATCCCATGCTCAACTAGAAATGCATTAAGATTAGAATACATATAATCCGCCCTTGATCAAAATGAAGGGTGTCCATTTTACATGTTGACAAATTTTCAGCCATAATGAGGAATTTTCTAAATCACATAAATACCTTGGACTTTGACTTCAATGGATAAACCCATGCATGCCTAGAAAAGTCTCAATGGAAGTGAAAAAGTATAGGTAATTCTCAAATGAAGGCATCTACATGGGATCATAGAAATCACTATGAAAAAGATGCAATTCATGTGCAACTCTAACTCAACCATCTCTTCGGAAGGAGAAAAGGTGCATTTTCCCCAAAAAACAGCCTATGGTTCACTCTTGAGAGATAGGAAAGTTATCTTCTGACCTATCCCCTTCTATAAAATGGTCCTTTGAAGAGAAGTAATAACTATAGACTGATTGGAAATTGTATAAATGAGGAAAGGATAATTTCCAAAGGATTTGTATTCATGAGACTCAGTACCTACCTTACTTGAGAGGCTCACTAAGTATAGAGAACCGATGCTTTTCTCTTGAAAGAACAATCCACGCATTGATGTTTCTATGATTATGTTGGCCTACCATATACATGGATGCTAATAGTTTTGTGAAAGATGTGATGACTATCAATGAGATAAATACTCATTTAGAAGATAATAAATACCACTAAGACCTATAATGGAGGTAATGCATTTTGTCAAAAGAAGCATAGATTTTATTTGACTGATTAGTCCTCTCATGTGTGGTCCTCATGTAGAATATATCATCTTACTTAAGAAAATGGGTTGAAGCCAAAGTTACACAATGGTTTCATGCATAAACTACAACTATTTGAACAAATATTCACTAGATTTGGACTTCCCATTGGAATAGTCACTAAAAAACCAATTCATCAATGAAGTGATTGACTCCTTGTTAGATGAGTTCATGGTCCCTCATTACGAATCAACATGCTTCCATCCAAAAACCAATGGCCAACCTAAAGATCGTATAATTTTTTTATGTACTATCCACCATACAACTTTGGCATACTGGGTAGCCTATAAATTTTCCTTGGGTGATAGTCCATTTAATTAAGTATATAGATAATAAATAGGAACTCCTACCTATTCATTTTCTTCTACTTGCTCTTTGATTACACAAGGATATCAATGGATAGTCCATGATCTTTCACAAATTGTGGATAGTCTAAAGTAATTGCAAGAGACACACTCAAGGCTATAACAAGCATTTATGCTACTAAGAAATGAAAAAATTCTTACTTTGATGCTCACATCAAAACAATTAGTTGAAAGAATGAGATATGATGCTTGTATATACACTTAAGCAACATGCCAAAAAACACCATAAATAAGGTATCGATGCACTTGTAATTCATCACTTTCATGTTGTGGTTTTTTTAAACTAGCATATCTAGAAGGAGGCATATTTCCTAATTAATTATTGGCTGTGAGTTAAGCTCTACCAAGAACCTCTAATAGAAGAGATGTTGTTGCAATTATAAAAAGAAAAAGATGAAGAACGAGAAGAACAATGTACAAGAGAAGAAGCCTGAGAAGAAGCTTTAGCAGCATTTGCAAGAGAAACTTTTTGCAAAAAAAATCTATAGATATTTTGATAGACTTGCCATACCTTTGGAAATGTGTAGGATTGCGGAGGACAAAAAACTCATCTGTGATAAGTATCCTCATATTTTTCTTTCTTAGGGAGATCCAAAGAACTAAAAATAAGGATGTTAGTTGATTCAAGAGTAGCTAATTATGTCATTCATGCTTCTCGTGTGCACACACTACATGCTATTGCATCCAATGAATCATATCTAATAGTTCTAGGTGGTCCCATGCAGAGAACATTCATATCTATGCAAGTACGTTTCTTTATGTGTGATTATAATGATCTCATTGAGGAAGTGGTCTTAGGTGAAGATTGGTTTTTTATACATTCTATTGGTCTCAAATTTGATCACAAGTTGATCATGAAAGTGAATCACCTCAATATTGTGGTGTCGTTACTTGACTCTCACATCACCATAATAGATTCTAATACATAAGAAGTACATGAGAAATTTTGTTCTACAAAACTTATTATAAGAAGGAAGGACTCTTATCCCCAAAGCATAAAACCATACATACACACCTATCACATGAAGTCCCTATCAACCATAAGCTCAAACAAGTTTGGGTAATAAAGTTCCCCCACATAATATCTTCCACACATCATAAAAAGGACCTTGCATCTCAATCACAAAATTAATACTTGGCAAAATTATCCCTAGGCAAGCTAGACACCACACATTACTCAAAGATGGGTTACAAAGGCTATTATAACAACACAAAAATGGTGTACAAAAGTTTTGGTTTGCAAATGTAGTGCCCGTAGAATGTTATTCCAATTTAGCCCATACAATAGAAGACATTTATGCACAATCATTCCATTAGTCATAGGTCTAATCATCCTTCCAATGGAGAGAAGGTGCTTCTAGCTAACCACATCACCCCAACTTGTCACATATTTAGCTAGCTTTGAGGCTTAAAGCAACTAGGAAGTTTTCCTATGGAGAACTACTTAAGTAGAACAAATTAGAGGCACCACAATTCATCAATCTCCTAAAATTATTATGATTTTCTTTATGTTTTGAAATAGGTATAGTTATAATAGAACTCATTTAGCATCTACATGAAAGTGGATTCCTAAGGAATCATGAAAAATATCCAATGATCTATAAGTAATAATGCAATATGTCTAAAAGACCATTGAATACATAATAATTTTGGCATTTGTTAATATTTGTAATAAAATTGTATGTTTTGGGAATCATCAAGTAAAAGCTACTGAAATTTCATAATGATCCTTATGCAATTAATTATATATCTTTTATCTTGAAGAAACTCTTTGTACTAATCAATATTTGAAATGTTAAGTAATGCAAAGATAAAATGAGCATTGTCATGTCATAGCTGCTCATACCTCTTAAATGAAAGATCCCCACAACAAGAAAAGTCACACAACTATACAAAGGTAAAGGGATGTAGTAGAAGAAGTAGCTACAATACAATAGAAAGGAGGACCAAAAAGCATTTTGAAAAATTGGCTCCACCACCCATCACACTCTCAAGTAGTGGCTCACTTCAAGCTTCCAATGTGATACCATGTCACACCCCAAATCACTAGGAGTTAGACGTCTGCAAAAACATGCAAACAACACAAGGAAGAAGAAGAAGCTTGGAGCACAACACACAATACTAAATGTATTACCACGAGAATGTACAAAGATAATGAACCGATTAAGGCAATAGGAATATATACAAGCCGAAGGGAAAAAACCTCTTGAAGAGGGAAAAAGTTCCCCGATGGTCCTAGTGTTCACACACATCACTACCTAAATATATCAACAAATCCCGCCTGGGAGTGATGCCGTGAACAAGGAGCTGGCACTCATGTATAAGGAAGTGCTAAGCTATGTGGAATCAATCCACAAGAGGAAGTAAGCCCAAAGCTTTGCGGAAAGCTTCAAACTTCTCCCTAGACAGAGCCTTTGTGAAAAGTTTGCAATGTTCCTCTACATGGGCACATATGCCAAGTTGATCTCTCTAGCAGAGAACCTATCCCTGACATAATGATAATGCAACTCAATGTGATTAGTGTGAGCATGGAACACAGGGTTCCTTGCAATTGCCAATGCACTTTGACTGTCAGTGAAGATGGTGGTGGTAGAAGACTGACCAACACCCAAATCATCATAAGGTGTCTAAGCCACACACACTCAATAGTCACTGTGAAAGTTGCCCTATACTCAGCCTCACAACTAGAAGTGGCCATAGTAGGCTGCTTCTTCCTCAACCAAGATGTACCTGAGCTACCAAGCATGAAGCAAAAGCCACTAGTGGACACACGAGTGCCATAGCAACCAACCCATTCAAAATTAGAGAAAGCATGTAAATATGGTGGTAGTGATCCCCTTGGGATAAAACAATCCAAGTATCTGAGTACCACTCAAGTAGTGAAAGATACGCTTAACTGCCTACCAATGCTTGACACCTGGGAAATGCATAAACCTGCTCATCTATGAGATAGCAAACTGAATATATGGTTGAGTAATGCATAAGTAAATCAAGCATCCAACAGCCTGTTGATAGAGAAAAGCATCAAATGCATCTCTTGCATCATGAAGACTCAATCGTAAACTAGTCTCCATAGGAGTGGCAATAGATTTGTCGTCTTCAAGGCCAAAATGTTGCAATAATGTGTCAATATATTTGTTTGACACAAAGCTATTTTGCCATCAACTTGCATAAACTAAATGCCCAAATAATGATGCAAATGCCCCAAATTAGACATCTCAAATGAGTCATGCAATCAGCCTTAAAATCAGCAATATTTTTCTCATGAGGACCAGTGAGCAGCATGCCATCAACATACAAAAACAGTGAACAAAGCACATCATTTGCACGCTTAACATAAGGTGCTCTCAATTGGACTGTTCTCAAAACCATGAGCAATCAGGTAGGCATGTATCTTTTCATACCAAGCACCTGGTGCTTCTTTCAAACCATACCTGCACAGTTGGTTTTCATGCCTTTTTTGCACAAAGCAGGGGGCTAAAAAGTATACACTTCTTCATGCAAGTCACCATTTAAAAATGAAGTTTTAATGTCCAACTAATGTAGATTCCAACCATGATGAGTTGCAAGTGCACAGATGCTACAAACAATAGTCATTCGGCAAGTGGGAGCAAAGGTCTCATCAAAATCAATGCCTCTTTCCTAAGCATAACCCTTTGCAACAAGCCTAGCCTTAGACCTCTCAACTGTTCCATCAGGCTTATGTGCTAGCTTGTATACCCACTTAGTGCTAATGGCCTTCTTGCCAGGAGGCAAGTCACATGAAGACTAGGTACCATTTTTCATGATAACATCATGTTCTGATTGCATAGTAGCCATCCAATTTTCAAAATTTTGTGCTTAATCAAAGAAAACAGGCTCATTCTCATCACAGAGACTAGAGTCAGTCATAACATAGCAATTTGACACAAAAGAGGCACTATGAGAGCCTGAAAGAGTATGATATAACACAGGTGCATCTAATTTGCTATCACACAAAGTTTGCACCAGCCATTTTGGATAGTTTTTGCCTCCTCAATATCAGCTCTCTCATCAACAAGTGCATCATGTAAATCTGCATCAGAAATGGAATGATTTGCATCATCAAATGGAACCTGTAAAGGCTAAAAAGTCATCTCATTAGGATTAGCACTAGACAGTCTAGCTGTAAAAAGAGGTAACAAAGTATCATACATGTCTTTGGAGCTAAACAAATGTCTCCTTAGTACATGAAAGTAATGGTTGAATAGCATCTTCCACAAAAACAACATCAGGGCTAACCAAAATGCATTTAGTATGTGGATGATACAGACGATAACCTTTGCTTTCAAAAATATAAAAAAAAAAATACATTTCACTATTTTATCATCCAATTTTTGCGATGTTGTTCATGCACTAATGCATATGCTAGACAACAAAAAACATGCAGATGAGCAACAGATGGCTTGCGACCATGCCAATCCTCATATGGAGTGATAGACTACAATGCTTTAGTGGACACCTGTTAAGTACATATGTTGCACACATAATAGCCTAAAGCCAAAAACTATGTGGTGAAGCCTCACTCTTGACCATATGTCTCGCCATCTCCATGAGTGACCTGTTCTTCTATTCAGCAACTCCATTCTATTGAGGTGTATATGGCATTGTACACTGATGTTTTATCCCATGTTCAACATGAAATGCATTAAAGTCAGAAGATATATATTCCCCCCTCGATCAGAACAGAGGGTGCCCATTTTACATGCTGACATATTTTTAGCCAAAACCAAAAACTATTGGAAGCACATAAACACTTCACACTTTGCTTTCAATGGATATACCCATGCATGCCCAGAAAAAATCATCAATGAAATTCATGAAGTAAAGATATTTTTAAAAAGAGGGTGCCTACATAGGACCATAGACATCACTGTGAACAAGCTGTAGTTTCTGAGTAGCTGGACTTAGTACACGCTAATGTGTGGGGACCAAGTCAAGAACCTTCATTGGAAGGATCAAGGTATCATGTTTCCTTTGTTGATGATCATAGTAGATGGACCATTCTCTATTTTATCAATAACAAGAATAGTGTTTGAATGCAGTACCTAGCACATGTGGAGAATCATACAAGTAGATCATTAAAGAAACTTAGATTTGAGAGAGGGGAAGAATACTTCTCTAAAGAGTTTGATGAATTCTTGCAAGATAAAGGAATCAAAAGGGAAGTGACTACTAGGTATTCTCCTCAATTGAATGGAATTTCAAAAAAAGAAACAAGAGTCTATTTGGATCAGCTAGAACAATGCTTTAAGAAAAGAACTTGTCACACTATTTATGGGGAGAAGCAATCTTGACAGCTGTATATATTATAAACACACTTGAATCCAAATCTATTCAAGGTATGACTCATTATGAAGCTTGCAATGGTAGAAAACCAAGTCTAGGCCATTGCAAGGTATTTGGTTGTTTAGCTTTTGTACATGTACCTTTGCAAATTAGAGCTAAACTTGATGAAACAACAACCAAGACAATATTCTTTGATTATGATTTAACTCAAACGGGCTAGAGGTTTTATAATTCTTCTACCAAGCAAATTTATTACAAGTAGGGATGTTGTGTTTGAAGAACATAGGTCTTGGTATGATGAAGACAAACAGAAGGTAACTCTACCATATGATCTTGATTCTGATTTCCATCCATTAGTTAGCAAAAACAAGCTCCTAAAGCTTGAAATTTTAGATTGGTAACCTATCTTCAAGATCAAGGTTTTAGCTCAAACAATCCACACCCTTCTTTGTTCATCAATAAGGATCACAATGAGCTTATCTATTTGTGTGTTTATGTAGATGACATAATTGTCATAGGCGATGAGTTGAATGGCATACAAAGGTTCAAAAGGCATATGCAAGAGGAGTTCAAAATTAGTGATTTAGGTGAGCTCTCATTCTTCTTAGGTACGCAAGTCATGTACATAGATGAAGGATTGTATTTGACTCAAAGAGATACATTCACGAGCTACTTCTAAAGTTCAAAATGGAGAACATTAAACCTGTAGGTACACCTTTGGAGATGAATCATAAACTTATTGTTTATGAAGGTGAGAAAATCAAAGCCATTAAAGATATCAAAGCTTGGTAGGTGGATATCAAAATCTAGTCTGATGCACTTTCGGCTAGGAGCTAAGGATGATAGAAGAAGTACCTCTAGTTACTTGGCATTTGGAGGTTCAAGCTAGTGTCATGGAGTTTGAAGAAGCAACCAATAGTTGCTTTATACTCAACTAAAGCAAAGTAGAGAGGTTTGATCATAGCAACTCAAGAGGCAATATGGTTAAAAGCATTTTACTTAGATGGGTCTTGTGAGTTCCAAACCTCACATATTTGGAGACAATGTAAGTTCCGTGCATCTAGTAGCAAACCCTATTTCCATGCAAGAACCAAACATAGAGGTTCATTACCACTTCATTAGAGAGAAGTGCATGGCAAAAGAGATTGATATTGCTTTTGTTCCAATTGAAAAGCAAGTAACAGATATGATGAAAAAGGCACTTGATGGGATAAAGATTCACATATTTAAATCAATGGAAGGTATTCACTCTATCAAAGATTGAAGACTCAAGCATATTTTATCTTGAGGGGGATCTATTGAAACATCGAGCTTACACTATGCTTGAGGTGGATTTGTTATACTTCATCCAACCATCATGTTGAATGTACCAAAGTTTCCCATTGAAGAGCTTTTTATTTGTGCTCTTTTTGCTATTTTTCATTGATCAATTAACAATGTAAAAACTTAGAACTTTGAACTTGTAAAAGATGAAAAGGAGAGCTAAATTCAAGGAATTTGAGGTGGTTGAGTTTGACAATCAATCAATCACCAAAAAGTATATCATGTTAGATCACTTTTCTATATTGTAGGAAAGTGAATTGATTCTCTTCACCAAACTATCTTGCCTTGATTCGAATTTAATATCCACTCGTAGAAATCTTGGAACACTTCAAGAGTCTAAATAAATACTTTAAATCTCTTGTACATCACAATTGAAATATACATACAGAGTCATCATTGTGTTGCTCCATTTCTTTGTACCATCTTCTTCAACAATAGTGAATGTTCAGAGGTTGTGGCTCTCTCTAAAGACCTCAAAATTGAATGAATAACCATTATTTAGAAATTTATCATTGTATAGTTTATGTGTATAATTTTTCAAAGAATTTAATTTGGTAGATATGGAGAAATCCCAATTTTACTGTCTTGGGGTCTATCTCTGCACAGCCCTGAAAAATCGGGGTATCTTTGTTGAGTGGTAAATTTATTCAGGAAGCATATCTTGCTTATTACTTGTACTCTTGTGCATTTTAGTCACAAAATTCTATGTATAAAAGTCCTCCAAAAGAAATTTTTCGGATTGTAATCATGTTGGTTGTTGTGAGCATTTGAATTTGATTGTTTCATCCAAAGATAACAAGTTTTTTGAGCTAGTCAATGTGCAAACATATCTATTTTGTATCATCTCTTTCTCCTTGATACTCCAAAGTACATGGTGGATTTTATTGTACTAATCACATGCCTATAACGTCTACTTGACTCTCCAAAAGCTCAAAGGCTGGTTCTTTGTTGGTTGGTTGGATCAAACTTCATCACTTGGGAACTCACTTTTCTACCTCCTGCAAGCTTCTCCAAGTTCTCTCAACAATCAAAAGCTGACTTTGAAATTTTGAATTTTCTTCTTCTTACCAGTGTACCTTATTCTCCATGCAATTTTGTGTGTTTTTGAGGCATGAAATGTGTGTCTAGAGGTGTTATCTATGCCTTCCCCAACTCTTTTTGTTGTTATTGTGTGTGTTTTGTGATGTGTAGGAAGTCTTTAAGTGAGAATATGTGACTCCTTCCATTCGATGTTTTGGCCATAACTTGAAGTAGAGAGGTCCAATATGGTTGAAAACACTACCATTGGATGTGTCTCACTGAAAGCATCAAAAGAACCTGTTGTTGATCATATTTGGGTATCAGAAATAGGAGATATTGCATGATTTGTGTTTGTTGTTGCACAAGTACTGTGATACACACTTTGGTGTAAGAGGTATCATGTGAGGTGGATTTTCACTATTTGCATGCATTACCTATATCTTTCTCTTATTAACCATGATTTAAGCACATGTTTCCATGCACTTGACCGGCTCAAGCTCATAATTTGATAATTTAACATGTGTATCAAACCACCACTACATGCATTTGCTTGATGATTGAGGTATAGTCTCTTTCATCAAAAATCCCTAAGACCTTGTGAGTCTAGGTACATGGTGACACTATCCAAGAATCCATAAGGTTTGTCATGGAGGATCTACATGAAGTTGAAACAATAGTAGTTTTCACTTCCTTGATCCCACAAAATTCGAAATTACTAGTTCATTCATCAACGCGTATTGATGGACATATGCCAACCAAGAAAGGTATTTGAGAGCTTTTAGAATTACTTTGATGCACCTCTTCATCATCTATTTTGACTCTGAACTCTCAAAACTCAATCCATTTTCATGACATGCATTGATGCACCTTTATGCACACACACACTTCCCACCATTTACAATATAAGAAGAGTTATCACCCATTCCGATGGCCATGCATTTTGTATCCAACACATCATTGTTAATGCCATTCCCATCCTTTTTTTAGAAATTTCATCACTTTTATCCTCAATCCCACTTGTACATATCCCACTCTTAATTTTTCAAGAATTATTGTAAATATCAGCAAATGTTATGGGTGACAACTCTTTAGTAGCCCACAACCATCCACATTCATAGTTTGATCTTGAACTAGAACTACACACCTTGTTTCATCAAATCCTCTTAGCTAATACACCAATACATCATATGAAAGAATGCGTCAAAGAAAAACATTATTGTATCCTAATGCTTGAGGCATAGATGGTAGAGTTAAAGACAACTAGAAAAGAGAGAGAGAGAGAGAGAGACTCCACATTCAATAGGAAGGAAAAAGCTCTCTTGAGTTCAAGAAAAGTTTTATTAGATAGTTATAACACAAAGATTAGAATATTCAAATAATGCAAGAAGAGTTCAAAAAGTAGCAAGCAAAGAATGACAAGCTTAGGGATGTTCTTAAAGCCTTGAGGATGATTCTATTAGATGATTTTTCAGTTACGATCCCATTTTTAGATATATCATTGAGAGTATCTCAACTAGAGGTAAAACATAACAAATCAATGGACCATTACATAGAAGATTTGGTAGAAGGCCAAAGTTGACTGAAGGAAGCTAAAGCAGCTCAAGAAATATTTAGGACTCACAAAATTTTTTGGGAACCTACATCCTATTCTGTAAATTATTTCTTTAGGCTATACCTTTAGTTCACTTATAATTAATACATATTTTTGGAATTCCGAAGAGCATGGGAAATCCTTCAATTGTATTTAACTTGATCATCATAGTCTAGTTAGCTTAGTAACATTCTTAGAGTAGCTTTACGATTAGTGTAAGACTTATTTTAACTATGCCATCCATTTTGGCGTGGAAAAAGCCACTCATTTTTGTTTAAAGCTCAATGAGAGCTCAATTTTTAACACGTTTTTCCATTTTATGAACTCTTGAAGAAATCTCATAATTCTCCTTTATTCTCCATTTTTCTCTCTTCTTCTTGCTCATTTGGGATCAATATGTTGAGGAATGAGTGTCCCAAAGGGATATAGATACATTTAAGTACCTTTTCCATGTGTGTGTGGCTCTATGCACATAGAGCTATGAAGCAAGGTAAGGTCAATCCTTCCAATCCTTTGAAGTCTACCTTCTCTAATTTGGTTGATATTTTTGTAACTTGAATATGTAGAATTTTTCATTATGCACATTTTGATATGTGACTAGTGTTGGAGTTAGACGTCTGCGGAAGCACGCGAACAACACAAGGAAGAAGAAGAAGCTTGGAGCACAACACACAATACTGAATGTATTACTAGACAAGGTAGAAAGATAAGTAGCCCATTAGGGCAATAGGCGTATATACAAGCCGGGGGGAAAAAAACCTCGTAAAGAGGGAAAAAAGTTCCCCGGTGGTCCTAAAGTGTTCACACACATCACTACCTAAATATATCAACAAATCCCCTTGGGAGTGATGCGGTGAAAAAGTAGCTGGCACTCATGTATAAGGAAGTGTTAAACTATGTGGAGATCACTCCACAAAAGGAAGTAAGCCCAAAGCTTTACGGAAAGCTTCAAACTTCTCCCTAGGCAGAGCCTTCGTGAAAAGATCTGCAATGTTCTCCTGCATGGGCACATATGTCAAGCTGATCTCCCCAACAGAGAACCTCTCCCTGACATAATGATAATGCACCTCAATGTGCTTAGTGCGAGCATGGAGCACAGGGTTCCTTGCAACTACCAATGCGCTCTGACTGTCAGTGAAGATGGTGGTGGCAGAAGATTGACCAACACCCAAATCAGCCATAAGGTGTCTGAGCCACACACACGCCACTAGTGGACACACGAGTGTCATAGCAATCAGCCCAATCAGAGTCAAAAAAAGCATGCAAATCTGGCGGTAGTGATCCACCCTTGGGATAAAACAACCCAAGTAGCCGAGTACCACTCAAGTAGCAAAAGATGCGCTTAACTGCCTACGAATGCTTGACTCTTGGGCAATGCATAAACTTGCTCATATGTGAGACAACAAACTGAATATCTGGCTGAGTAATGCATAAGTAAATCAAGCATCCAACAGCCTGCTGATAGAGAACAACATCAAATGCATCTCGAGCATCGTGAAGACTCAATCGTAAACCTGTCTCCATTGGAGTGGCAATAGGCTTATAGTCTTCAAGGCCAAAATGCTGCAATAATGTGTCAATATATTTTGTTTGACACAAAGCCATTCCACCATCAACTTGCATAAACTGAATGCCCAAATAGTGATGCAAATGCCCCAAATCACACATCTCAAATGAGGCATGCAAATCAGACATCTCAAATGAGGCATGCAAATCAGCCTTAAAATCAGCAGTATGCTTCTCAATAGGACCAGTGAGCAGCATGTCATCAACATGGACAACAATGATCAGAATCACATCATTAGCACGCTTAACATATAAGGTGCTTTCAGTTGGACTATTCTCAAAACCATGTGCAATCAGTTAGGCATGTATCTTCTCATACCAAGCACGTGGTACTTGCTTTAAACCATATAATGCCTTCTTTAACCTGCACACCTGGTTTCATGCCCTTTCTGCACAAAGCCACAGGGCTGGAAAACATAAACTTCTTCATGCAAGTCAACATTCAGAAATGCAGTTTTAATGTCCAACTGATGTACATTCCAACCATGATGAGCTGCAAGTGCACAGGTGCTCTGAACAATAGCCATACGGCATGTAGGTGCAAAGGTTTCATCAAAATCAATGCCTCTTTCCTATGCATAACCCTTTGCAACAAGCCTAACATTATACCTATCAACTATACCATCAGGTTTACACTTCAGCTTGTATACCCACTTAGTGCCAATGGCCTTCTTGCCAAGAGGCAAGTCACATAAAGACCAAGTACCATTCTTCATTATAGCATCATATTCAGATTGCATAACAACCATCCAATTTTATGAATTTTGTGCTTCATCAAATGAAATAGGCTCAGTCTCATCATAGAGACTAGATGTAGCCATAGCATAGCAATCTGATGCAAAAGAGGCACTATGAGAGCCTGAACGAGTATGATATGATAGAGGTGCATCTAATTTGCTGTCACCCAAAGTCTGCACCAGCCATTTTGGCATAGTTTTTGCCTGCTCAATATCAACTCTCTCATCAATTAGTGCGTCATGTAGATCTGCATCAGAAATGAAATGATTTGCATCATAACATGAAACCTACAAAGGGTGAGAAGTTGCCTCATTAGGACCAACACTAGACTATCCACCTGTAAAAAGAGGAAGCAAAGTATCATACATGTCTTTGGAGCTAATAGATGTCTCCTTTGTACATGAAAGCAATGGCTGAATATCATCTTCTAGAAAAATAACATCATGGCTAACCAGAATGCGTTTAATCTGTGGATGATACAGACGATAGCCGTTACTTTTAGAACTGTACCCAACAAAAATACATTTTACTGCTTTATCATCCAATTTTCTATGATGTTGTTCGGGCACTAATGCATATGCCAAACAACCAAAAACATGCAGATGAGCAACATATGGCTTCCGGTCATGCCAAACCTCATATGGAGTGATAGACTGCAGCGCTTTAGTGGGACACCTGTTAAGTACATATGCTGCACACATGATAGCCTCAAGCCAAAAACTATGTGGTAAAGCCTGACTCTTGACCATACACCTCGCCATCTCCATGAGTGACCTGTTCTTTCATTCAACAACTCCATTCTGTTGAGGTGTATACGACACCGTACACTGGTGTTTTATCCCACGTTTAGCCAGAAATGCATTGAAATTAGAAGACATATATTCCCCCCCTCGATCAGAATTTTCAACTAAAACCAAAATTTTTCTAAAGCACATGAACACTTCGGACTTTGCCTTCAATGGATATACCCATACATGCCTGGAAAAATCATCGATGAAAGTCACGAAGTAAAGATAATTTCCAAAAGAAAGTCTGCATAGGACCACATACATCACTATGTACAAGCTACAATTTCTGAGTAGCCCGAACTGAACCATCTTTTGGAAAGGATGAACGCTGCATTTTGCCCAAAATATAGCCTTCACAAACATCTTTTCTAGGTGCCTCAATTTTGGGCAAAGAGGACACCATTTCAGATTTCTACAGGTGTAGCAAACTAGCAAAATTCAGATGACCAAAGCATGCATGCCAAAGCTTTGCATATGACATAGCCTAAGAATCATATACTGCACATGTCGAATCATTTACAAATCTTTCATAGTCTATGAGCTTATACAACCCACGACATAAAATGCCAGAAGCAATAATCATGTCACCATGTGATAGATCATGAACTGTACACCTGTCATCAACAAATTTCACAACCCAGCCAATCTTGGCTAATGCAGAAACTGATAATAGATTTTCCTTGATCCCTGGCACAAACAAAGCATCTGACAAGGTGAAAGAACTACCATCAATAGTAGTCAAAATGATCTTACCAACTCCCATAATAGGATAAGAGGAGTTGTTGGCGCATGTAACATTATTCCCTATAGGGGAAGGCTAGAGTGAAGAGAAGAAACTGCACTGCGAGGTAATATGTTTGGTCGCCCCACTGTCAAAGTACAAAACATCTGAGTCTACTTCAGACATGCACTGCTCTGTTTTTGGAAGTAAGCAACACGAGCGTCATTCCTAGCTTGGTACAATGTGGTAAGTGTATCCCAAGCATCCTTAGCTATTCTGCAAGAGCGAATGTGAGAAATAATGGCACGTTTGACAGACAAAGCTATCAATGCAGGCATCTCTGCCATCCCAACAAATCTGCTCTATAGTAGTTGCAACACGAATAGGAATATGCAGAATATCATCATCTTCAACACCTTCTACATCACCTTCAGTACCTGCAGTTGTAACAGTTGCAGGTGTGATAGGACGTTTTTCAACACCCTGCACAATGTTCCACAATCCTTTTGCAACCAACACATGTTGCATCATATAATCCCACAATGGGTAGTTGGTACCATCCAACTTATCCTCAATAGCCAACATATGAAATACGTCACTGCTTTCAGCCATGGCCGGTGACTAAAATACCTTGATGCAAAAAATTGATTGTATCTCAAAAAGTTGAACAGAACTACCCAAACAAATTCTACTAGACCTGTAGCAAGACTTCAAGATACTTATAGTAGCAAACCGAAATTGGTATACACCTTTGGCACAAAAAGATGAAATAGCCTGCACAAGCACTGTGATAGTGCCTTCGGAGGCCAAAACGAGCTCAGATCGTGATTTTGGCACCACAGAACGAAGCAGTTTTGATCTCGAAAACACGTTGAGTATGCTCACCAAAATTCGTATGATTCTGAGATTGCAGTTGGAGGAGTGTCAACGACGCCCTAGATGAAGCGACGACCTGCTCTGATACCAACTGTTGGAGTTAGACGTCTGCAGAAGCATGCAAACAACACAAGGAAGAAGAAGAAGCTTGGAGCACAACACACAATACTGAATGTATTACTAGACAATGTACAAAGATAACTAGCCCATTAGGGCAATAGGCATATATACAAGCCGGGGGAAAAAAACCTCCTAAAGAGGGAAAAAAGTGCCACAACAGTCCTAGAGTGTTCACACACATCACTACCTAAATATATCAAAAACTAGGTTCAGGTATCTTTGATGCAAAATAACTTGGAGAAGCTTGTAGGAGGTAGAAAAGTGAGTTACGAAGTGACAAAATTCAGTCCAACCAACTAGCACAAGACCAACCCTTGAGCGTGCATTTTACTGCTCAAAGATTTTCTTGGATCTCAGTTCTCAATGTAAAGTTTTTTATATTTCAGCATTCAAAATTTAAGTTAGAAGATAAGGAAGCTTTGGCTAAAAGCATTTAGCCAAATAGGTTATACTTTGAGAGAAATCAGCTTAAGAAGTTTACCATGTCAAAGTCGCCATTTCTGAAAGGCAATTTTTGACATATGTTTGATCTAAGTGATCAAATTTTAGATCTAATGGTTCTTTTGAAGAACTAATGATCATTGTGGTTGTGCAAAGATAGTATGAACATCGAAGTCATATGCAGAGATTGAAGTCTATTTCTGAAGCAGACTTGTTGAAGATGAAGAAAACTTCCCACAGAGAAGTAATTCTTAATGAACTTGAAGGTTAATGTAAAGTTTGTGTAAATTTTGGTTTATTCTTGATGTAGAAAAGTTCTTAAATCAAGAGAGATCAGACATTTGGAGAATTAAAGGTCGCCAATAGTGGTATCAGAGCAAAAAGGTCAAATCAAGGTGAAGAAGCAAGGAGAATCCCGACTGTTGTAGATATCAAAGATCTTGTGAATTGAAGGTGCAATGGGTAAAGTCTTGGAGAAAACCTGAAGAAGAACGAATCACGAAGAAAGGTTGCCACTCAATCACTGATTATGTTACAAGGATGAAGGACATTGCAGAGAGCTTGGGAGCCATAGATGAAGATATTGAAGAAGAAAAGTTGGTAAGGCAAATACTTACAGATATAACAGGAGATGACAAGTGGAAGCCTTTTATATTTTCTACAAAATTATCATTAGATCATTTTACTCCTGATCTTAATCAATTGCTAGGACATATGCTAAAATTTGAGCAGGACATTAAAGGAGAGAATGAAAGAATCTCAAGTCAAGCAATGTATTCAAATGACAAGAAGAAGAATGCTAAAGGCAAGCAATCAAATGGCGAAGAAGGGTCTTGAAGTCAAGTAAACTTCATGAAAGGAAAGATGAATTTCAGAGGTAAAGGTAGATGAGGTAAGAACAGAGACAATGATAAAGCTTGTTGGATTTGTAGAAGAACAAATCATTTGGAAAATGATTGCTGGTATAATAATCAAAATGGTGGAAGTCATAATCGGAATTTCAGTCCTAGAGGAAGAGGAGGCAGAACTCAAAGAGTTAATTTCAGAGGAAGAGGTGGTAGGACTTCATTTGCTAGAGGAGGTGGAAGGATTTTCCAAACTTAGTCCTACAGCAACACCTATTACAATTATTCTTCAGATCAGAAGGAAGACTTGACTTTTATCTTGAATGCAACACATGAAGTAATTAATGAAGATAAAATGGTGTTTTATATTGACTCAGGATGTAACAACCATCTGAGTGACAATATTTCCTTAATGACTGATATGGAAGGCAAAGTGAATGGACATACAGTTCAAACAAGAGACAACACCAAACAAAAAGTTGAAAGCATTGGATTAGTGAAGACAAAGAGTGGAATCACACTTCTAAGCAAGGTACTTTATGTTCCAACAATTCCAAAAAATCTAATAAGTGTAGGGCAAATTGTTGAGAAGGGATATGGAGTCAGATTTACAAGTGATGGTGTTTATGTTGAAGATCCAAGTCAAGGATATAAAAGCATTGTTATAGGGAAAAAGGAAGGAATGTTATTCACTCTCAAAGTCCAAGGTAATGTGGGACATGCATTATTTACTTGTGCAAGTCAAAAGATGTATGAATTGGACCTATAGCATAAGAGGTTAGGACAATGAAAGAGGAATAAAAGAGATGACAAAGAATGGTGCAGTGCTTGGTCTACTAAATAACGAAGGTCAACATATGATATACAAATGTGAGGATTGTCAACTAGGTAAAGCTCACAAGAAATCATACCATAAGCAAGGATACAGGTATTCAAATATGCTTGAATTGGTTCATATAGATGTGTGGGGTCCTTCAAAGGACTATAACATAAATGGATCAAGGTATTATGTGCTATTTGTTGATGATGCAATGAGATGGATTACTCTGTATGTAATCAAGGATAAATCTAAAGTGTTTGAGACATTCAAACACTAGGATGCTTATGCACAAAGAATTACAGAACAAAGCTTAAGAGATTGAGATCAAATGGAGGAGCAGAATATTTTTCTAAAGAATTTGATGATTATATGTGGAATGTAGGTATAAAAAGAGAGCTAACTTGCACGTAATCCCCACAACAAAATGGAGTTGCAGAAAGAAGAAATAGAACTCTTGTAGAGTTTGCAAGATCAATGCTAAAGGAAAAGAAGTGTCCTAATTATATGCGGGCAGAAGTAATTAATACTGCAACTTATCTTGTGAATAGGTTGCCTTGCAAATATTTGGAGGGAAGGACTCCTTAAGAAGCATGGTGGGGTAAGAAACCTACTCTTGATCATTGCAAAATATTTGGATGTTTTGCATATGCTTACGTTCCATCTCAATTGAGACATAAGCTAGAACCTAAAGCAAAAAACTATGTGTTCATTGGGTATGATGATAGACAAATGGGATAGAGGTTGTGAATTCCGTCCACAAAGCAATTTCTTGTTTTTAAGAGATGTCACATTTGATGAGCAAAGCATAGGGTTTACAGGATCAAACAATGTGCACAGATCTTGAAGAAATCAAAAGGAAAGGAAAGTCAAAGATGAAGGTATATGAAGAAGATAATGATGATGATGTTTGTAGAAATGAAATGCATGACAATTATGAAGATAGACCAAGGTTTGATCCATAACAAAATGAAGTAGACACATCAAGGAGTGCAGAAATTAGAAGATCATCAAGAGAAAGAAAACAACCTATTAGGTATAGCTATGATACTTCTTTCTTGACAACCAAAGATTATGCTTACATTGTGAAGATAGATGAAGATCCATCAACTTATGATGAAGAAAAAGGTAAACAAAATTGGGAAAAAGCAATGCAAGAAGATTATGATGCTCTACTTGAGAATGAGACATGGGAATTGGTGCCAAGACCAAGAAATGAGAAGCTAATTGGATGCAAGTGGGTGTATAAAACAAAGAGGTTTGCCGATGGAAAAGTGTCTGGATACAAGGCTAGACTTGTCGTCAAAGGATATGCACAAACACATGGAGTGGACTATGATGAAACCTTTATTCTAGTGGCTAAGATGTCTACAATTAGAGCTTTGATTGCTATTGATGTATGTAAAGGTTGGAAGCTATCTCAATTAGATGTAAAGAATGCACTTTTAAATGGATATATTGCAGATGAAGTATAGATGGAGCAACCAGAGGGTTTCAAAGAGTCAAATGGACCAGATTATGTTTGTAAGCTTAAGAGAGCTTTGTATGGTTTAAAGCAAGCTCCAACGGCATGGAATTACAAACTTGTCAAGTTCTTGAATGAACTTGGATACCAAGCTTCAAAGGCAAATAGTAGTTTGCTAGTGAAAGCAAATGAAGATGGATATATTTATGTTTGCATTTATGTTGATGACATTATTATCATAAGTACAGATGCTCAAGGAATCAAGGAGCTCAAGAAGCAAATGGAAAAGGAATTCAAGATAAGTGATTTGGGAAATTTGTCTTATTTCGTAGGGATGGAGATTATGTATACTCAACACGGAGTATATGTTACACAAGAAAGCTATTTGAAGAATCTTCTGATGAAGTTTAATATGGATAATTGTAAGCCTTCAACCACACCTTTGGAGGTTAATTATAAATAAAGCAGCTATGGAGGAGAAGAGTTCAAGGACATGAAGACATATCAGAGTTTGGTAGGTAGTTTAATCTATGCTACCTTGACAAGACTAGATCTCTCATATGCAGTTGGTGTCTTATCACAATTCATGCATTGCCCAAAGCAAACTCATTGGATTGCAGCACAAAGAGTGCTAAGATATATCAAAGGGACTCTGAATGAAGGTTTGTATATGGATTCACTTTTGATACTAGACTTAAAGTGTTTTGTGATGCAGATTGGGCAGGTAATTCAGATGATAGAAGATCTACTCATGGTTATTTGGGTTATGTTGGAGATAAGCTAATTTCTTGGTGTTCAAAGAAGCAACATACAATTGCTTTGTCATCCACAGAAGCTGAATACAAAGGAATGGTGGAAGCTGCAAAAGAATTAATTTGGTTGAAGACTTTATTGAAAAGTGTAGGAATTGATCAAAGTATTCCAATCATATTTGGAGATAATCTGAGTTCATTGTATTTAGCAGCTAATCCTGTGTTTCATGCCAAAACTAAACACATAGAGTCTCAATATCATTTCTTAAGAGAAAAGGTGCTTGATAAAGAAGTTGAGTTCATGTATACACCAACAAAAGAGCAAGTGGCAGATATGCTCACAAAAAGCTTGGATGGACCAAAGTTACAAAGGTTTAAAGAGATGGTGGGCATAAATAAGGTGCAGGTCATCACAATTGATTATTGAGGGGGAGCTGTTGGAGCAAGACAATCATCAATGGATGATTACATGAAGCCTAGGAATGAAGAAGTGAAGTTCTCAGAATCATGCATTTTGCTGCTCAAAGATTTGCTTAAATCTCAATGCTCAATGTAAAGTTTTTTATGTTTCGTCATTCAAAATTTAAGCTAGAAGATAAAGAAGCTTTGGCCAAAAGCATTTAGCAAAACGGGTTATACTTTGAGAGAAATCGGCTTAAGAAGTTGACCATGTCAAAGTCACCATGTCTCAAAGGTAGTTTGTGACATATGTTTGATCTAAGTGATCAAATCAAAGATCTAATGGTTCTTAAAATCGAAGTCATATGTAGAGATTGAAGTCTATTTCTGAAGCAGACTTGTTGACGATGAAGAAAACTTCACACAGAGAAGTAATTCTTAATGAACTTGAAAGTTAATGTAAAGTTTGCTTTATTCTTGATATAGAGGAGTTCTTAAATCAAGATAGATCAGACATTTGGAGAATTAAAGGTCTCCAACATACTAGAGAGGTTAGGACATTTTATTTCTACCAATGAGAAGAATAATCCTGGCAGGACCTATCTTGTCTCGAAGGCATAGGAAGAAACTACACCTTCCTTATCACAAGTGCCTAATACTATGACTTGGGAGAAACTTTCTTCAATACATAATTACTCGCAAGGATTTTTTAGAGAATTCAAGAAGAGAAATGGAAGTTGGAACAAGAATCTCACCCACCTCTACAAGAGATAGATGATCTATAGGAACAATTTCCCCAGGACATACCCTCTATATATGATGAAAAAGAGGAGGAGCAACCTAGTAAACAAATGAACTTTGAGTCTAATTCTTTGCAAGAATTACCTCAATTCACTAGTCCTTGGGAAGCAAAGTTGGTAAGTATGAGAGCACCCACCATATCATCAAGAAACAAAGAATCATTTATTCCTAAGAGCACAGATGTAATAAAGAACACTAAAGTGTAGTGTCATCTCACTTTAGAAGAATTGTTAAAGGCTAAACCCGGGTTGTGGAAGCATGTAGCAAACTAATTACCAAAAATAGCTCCCCCCCCACTCTCAGGAAACTTCACACAAGAGATTACCAAAAATACCCATTGAAGGGATAAGAGACATGAGCGAAGGAGAGGAGGGAAATATCTATTTTCCTATCTCCTAATAGGGATACACCACAAGGTAATCCTAGACTCAGGTGCTGGAGTAGCTATTGCCACCACTTCCCTATGGAAATAATGGGGCAAGCTAGCCCTAAGACCCATGAGAATGAAGTTGCAAATGATTGATGGTCCTATTGAGAAACCTTTAGGTTTACTTATCTCTCAGTACTTGTAGTGTAGAGTTTGAGCACACCTTCGTCATTTGTGAGTTTGGAAAGAATCATGCGTATGAGATGATGTTGGGGTGTCATTTTATGTGAAAATTGCAAATTGTACAAGATTGGGGAACCAATTCTTTGTACCTAAAACATTTGGGAGTGACTACCAAAGCCAACCTCAAAGACTATTCCCATCGTGATGTACCTCCACTATACTGGAATACCATCCATAAAGCACTTGAAGAAATTAAGTCAGTTCAATCTTTAGAGTTAGACCCTTCATGGTTGCATGGGGAAACTCATTTGTGGATATTTAAGATAGCTAAAGAAGGAGAGGAAGGATTGAAAGTTGGAACTTTAGGCTCCAAATGACACCCACATATCCTTCAAGATCCTGTTTGTGCACCTATAGTATTTCCTAATGAGGAATTCGAGCCTCATGGTTGTGCACAAATCTTAGCCACCATGGACATAGCGATGAACGAAGAACAATGGACCCCTCACTATGATGAGGATGGCTATGCCATCTCTATCTTTATGATAGAACACATGGAAGATGAGCCTATTTTGGAATAGTGTATAGAAGTGACCCAAGAACTAGGCAAGACAAGGGATGAGGATTTAGAGTCCATTATTATGGAACCCTTTTGTTCTTTAGAATAAGACTATCTTTATTTCATAGAAGCACCACCCCTAAGGTAGGGAAGGAGAATCAAATTGAGTAGATTATAGCAATCCTAGAGGTTAAGGAGAATAAGCAGGAGAAAGAAAGAAGTCACCTAAGGCAAAAGAAGAAGAATCCCTATTGGAAGTACCGGAGAAATTTAAGGAAATAGAAGATAGAAGAGTCATGGTAAGAATGCCTAAGAGAGAAACAAGTATCGGAGAAGCATACGACAATCGAGAGAAGGCTAAGAAAATTGTAGTTACATTGAAAGAAGGAGAGGAAACATGTACATATATAGGGCATGATTTAACAGAAGAAGAAGAAAAAAAATTGATAGCCCTATTGAGAGAGTATAGAGACACGTTTGCATGGAGCTACAAGGATTTGCAAGGATTAGATCCTAACATATGCTCCTATAGAATTCCTATGACTCAAGAAGCCAAGCCTTGAAAACAAAAACCATACACTTATAATGATAATTATACTGCCAAAATTAAGAAAGAAATAGACCGTTCGATAAAAGCCAGATTTATCTATGAGATTGAGCATACCAAATGGGTACCCATTATGGTAGTGCCCAGAAAGAATGGAAAGTTACTTGTGTGCATTAACCTGAAAAAAGTTAATGCAACCACTATTAGAGATAGCTATTCGCATCCTATCATGGAGCACTTGTTTGAAAGAGTAGCGAGCAAGGAAGTGTACAACTTCCTTGATAGATTCTTAGGCTACAATCAGGTAACCATTGCTCTGAGACATCAACATAAGACGGATTTTTCCATAGAATGGGGCATGTTTGCATTTTGTGTAATGCCATTTGGGATGGCAAATGCACTTGCTACTTTTCAATGGCTGATGTGTCATGTCTTTGAAGAGTTCTTGCAAAAGAACTTGGAAGTCTATGTTGATGATTTGTGTGATCATTTTAACATTAGGCAAACACACATTCCTAAATTGAAACAAGTCTTTGATAAATGTCAAGAATATCAAGTCTGTCTGAACCTAGAAAAGTGTGTTTTCATGGTCAAGCAAGGCAAAATCCTAGGACACATTGTGTCAAAGAATAGGATCTCTACGGATGAAGAAAAAGTTAGAGTGATTGCAGACCTACCTAGGCCAAAAAATGTGAAGGAAGTTTAAGCTTTCATGGGGCATTGTGGCTACTATCGATGCTTCATACACATGTATGCTATGATTGCAAAGCCTCTATATGCCCTTCTGACTAATTTTGAATGGGCGGATGAATGTGAGAAACCATTTAATGAACTCAAACAATGCTTGTGTTCAACACCAATTCTGACAACACTTGATTGGAGCGAGCCATTCCATGTACATGTGGATGCATCCAATTATGTTATCGGGTGTGTGCTAGAAAAACCTATTGTTGGTGCAAACCAATCAATAATTGATGATTATGAAGTGATTGAAGCAGATCAAAGATCAAAAGAAAGTCGAAAAGTTCAAGGAAGACCTAGTGTGTACACATATGTACATTATGAGTAGAAATTCTTGTAATATAGTCATGAATATTTATAAGAATGATAGAGAGTCATGTAATAGGTGCGGGACCAGTATGAATTTATATATATAAGTCAATGATGTCAAGAAAAATATAGGAGAGGATCAATAGAGTTCAAGTCTATGAGTGATACATGTGTAGAGAGTCTTCTTCACAGAATAACGTTGAGTCTATCATAGATTTCTCTTAGTCCGATTATGTGGATCAAGATATTTTTTGTACACATCTAACTCAGAAGTTATTGAAGCTATGAGCAAAGTTTCATGATCTAATTTGCTTCAAGTTGTGTGTATGACAAGTAGGAATATTCATATGTAGAAGTCTGCAAGTGAAGTTCTCAAAATCGTGCATCTCACTGATCAAAGAATTGCTTCTATCTCAGTGCTCAATGTAAAGTTTTTTATAAATGAGCATTAAAAATTTAAGTTAGAAGATAAGGGCATTCAAAATTTAAGTTAGAAGATAAGGGCATTCAAAATTTAAGTTAGAAGATAAGGAAACTATGGCCAAAAACATTTAGCAAAACGGGTTGTACTTGGTGAGATAAGCGTATAAAGTTGACCATGTCAAAGTCGCCATGTCAGGAACACAGTTTTTGATATACTTTTCATCTAAGTGATCAAATCAAAGTTTTAGTAGTTTGTTTGAATAACTTATGATCATTATAGTTGCACAAAGGAATAAAAAATGTTTGTGTATAATTTGAATGAGTAAATTCAAAGCTATATGCACGTATTGAAGTTTATTTATGAAGCAAACTTTCTAAAGTTGAAGAAACTTCACACAGAGAAGTACTTTTGAATGATCTTGAAAATCAATGCAAAGTTTGTGTAAAGTTTTGTTACTTTTTGCACGCCTGTTTAGATCTGTTGTATAGAATGCCTCACCTCCTGATGGGCAGGTCATGCAAATGTTGGACCTCCCTTCTTTTCCAAAGTAGAGTGTCAATGCAGCCTCTCAACGACCACCATAAAAAAGTCAACCAAGATTTGGAAATCCCAGTCGACGACCCATCGAGCATACCCTTTGGAAGTAGTGCAAGCATACAAATGCAATCGACAAAAAGAAAATATGGATAACCAAAGGTCAGCAAGCACCAATCATCTCCAATAGTGTAGGACAAGAAGTCAACACAAAGAAGAATCCACCTCGATGCTCCAGACCAACGAGACATTCTCCTTCAATGAGAATTTGCCAAATCTGGGTGCCTAAGAAGTCTCTAACAGCCACACCCAACATCACTCAAATATGGGTGCCCATGGCCTGTCTCATAGCTCAGAAACCAAGCCACGTAATATCCATCCCTCCAAAATCACATCACTCACCAACCTTACCAACTCCAAAGCCATCCCTTCTATCTCATTCAAGGAACCATGTTCATTCACCAACCCTTAGGAAATGGGTGTCAAAAAGCCCCTAGAGCCCTCCATACACCCTATTGTATAGTATGAAACCTCATAATACTAACCTTCATCCTTGTAAACATTCACTAACCCTTAATCCTTGTAAAAATAACCCCTAGTAACTCACCAATCACTGTGATGTCATCTCTCATGAAAAGATATGTATGCATTATTTAGTTAATGTAGGCATTCTAAAGACATGCATTAATTACTCAAAGATCATTACACAATCACTTCACAACACAAAGCTACATTGGTTACACATCAATTATGGAAAAGGATTGCGGTCTCACTTTATTGGGATCATGATAAGGAACTTCCTGTGCTAGCACCAGCATGCTAGTTGTGGATTTTGAGAACCTATTAGTAGAGGCCCACCCTTCAATGAGACCTCCAACATTTTAGTACCATGGGGCCAATGTCCATTATGATCCTCCCATAGGAAGGATAGAGAAAGTGCACAATAAGTCACATTGGTTCCAAGGGTTAGCAAGACCATTGGCTGATGTAGAGCACATCTACGATGAAACCCTGTGCTTTGGCGATGATACGTGGGGAAAACATCAATTCTTCTCATGGGATTTTGAAGCTCTTTGGTATTCAAAGGAATTGAGACCAATTTGGGCATGGGCCGGATTCATAGAATATTTTAGCGCCCCTTCCCAAACCTAATTTTCATTGCTACTATTATCTAGTCACCAACTTATGACCACCAATATGAAAGGAGCTTTCAGGCACATTCATCTTGCCATCTTTAGTGGCAGACCCACCCCTCAAAAATTTTTATCTCTCAGCAGACCTCATCAAGGCTGCATTGAAAATTCATGGCACACATATGCCAACAAAAAGGGAAAGACTTATACCCAAAGCCATGAAAAAGAAGATGTTTTGAATTGCGCTAATATTTCAACTATAACTCTTGAATTCTCAAAGCCATTACAAATTCACATGCAACATTTGACCTTCCTCGATCAAGATCCTTTTACATTTCCACAAAAATGCATATGATTTGGACTATATCTAGCAAATATTGGACCCCGAACCATGGACTTGGCCAACTGGATCCAAGAACAGCAACATTTCGCAAACTAGTGATGGATTAGGAAGAGATTCATTCACGATTGTTGTGCAATCACTAGAATTGTGTATATGTGTTTAGCTTATGACATTCCTATGAAGAGAGCCCTATCGAGTGCAGAATTAGAAAATTTCAAAGGTGCTACCAAGTCTCATAAGATGCAGAAGTCAAGAATTGGCAAATGAATGAGAGGAACAATACCATGTCTACAAGTGCTTGCTTCACCATCACCTCAACCTTGACCACAACAATCACCTACAAAACCTCCGTTGGTAGCACCCCTATCAAAATCCATCTTTCATGATCGATTACATCAGAAGGAACTACTAGTGTAGTTATAACCTCGCAAGCCACCACTACCACCACCACTACTGCCACAAATACCGAAGCAAGAGAAGTTGCAACCACTATTGGTGTCAAGGCATTTACTTTCCCTATACCTAACCTAAAGGTGGAACCACTTAATATGACATTCGAGTTTGAGATGAAAGATGTTTTTTCAAGAAAGTTTTAGTTCTCAGAGGCTCAATTTTTCTCATAGGAGTATGAACAACCAAGCTATCGTAGCTCCCCACCTAAACATGAGGGCACTCAAATTGTACCGAGTTCATATGAGGAACACATAACATTTACTGAAGAAGATGATGATGAAGATGAGAGTCAATAAAATCACAAATTACAATAGGATGATCACCAAGGACAGGACGAGCAGCAGGCAGACACTCAAGGTGACACAAACACCGAGAGGAGGACACCTCAGATACAACTACCTATATGATTGCGAGTTCTATCAAAATGTGCAAGGTGTGTGGGCAAGATGTGCATGGAACAACAAAGCAAAAAGATCCTACAACAAGAATTGGCAAGTGATGGATTTGAAAATTCTTTTGTAACTACATTCAATGAACTAGTTCAGGTAGTGGGCACTATTGAAGCGATACATTTCCTAAAATGGAAGCCTTTACCACAGTTTGAACCTCGACATGTCCGATTAATGTCTAGACTTGGTGAATACATATGCGTACCTTTCAAAGTAGACTCCTCCAATTAACAAGAAGCAAGAATAATTATTGATACACCACACCACAATGAAGCCATTATCATTGATCCTTCACCGCATCCATCAACCTCCATGCCCACCACCACTGTGGACCTTGCCTCTACATCTGAATCCACCCTTCAATTGCCTATACGTCCAGTCTCCTTGTGTATCCTAGTACATCCTCCTTTGATCAACCCATCTTGAGTGTCGTAGCATAAGCCCCAGTTCATCCTTTTTCCACTTCTTCCACCTTACCCTTCACCTCCTTCACCACATCAATATTCCTAGAAAACCCTCTTAATCCTTTCCTCACTCCTTCCATTTCATCAACTCCCTTTCCCCAACAACCCTCCTCCCAGTCCAAGTGCAATACCACCATCCTCTCCTATTCATCAATTGGTGTTTTAACCCTATCATGTAACATATTCATCAACCTTTGTAAATCTAGTATTTATGCCTACACACTCACCGAGAGTCACTCCATTGTTCACTATTAGTTCACTAGATCACACATCTATAGATATGGATATATCACCACCCATTGCACCTCCACTCACGTCTACCACCACACTACATCCACTCACGTCCACTCTCTTCTCCACTATCACCACAACATCCACACTCATGTACCTGACTCCCATTCCCCCTATGTTACGCACTACACATCCCATACTTTTAAGCACACCATCATTATTTTCATCATCTAGTTTAGGTAGCACGTTTAAGCAAATGTTCTCATGTAGGAATCAAGTTCATGAAGAGTTCACCTCATTAGGAACTCACTATCACGCTCTATAGCCAACAACCACTCAACTCCACACGAACCTTAATTCATTAACAATTGAGAGTGCATCACTAAATGCATGCCATCAAGAACTTCCTAATGCTTATGATTCAACGCAGTAGGAGTTAGAGCAGAAGACCAAGGAAGCTATTGCCGACTCTATAGAACATCTATGACTACAGACTGTCAGAAATGCCACTCTAACATGCAACATGGGACTCTTAGGACATCACCTCATAGCAGCCAAAGAAGAAAATCAATGCCTACAAGAACATAACAGAGAAAATCTTGAAGCTACTTTGGACAAACTTGATGAACCAATCAGTCCGAGTCACTTCAAGGTGGTCCCATCGAAAACCATGCAAATGTTGCCAGATGATCATGCATGCCTATTAGAAGACTATGAAAAACTGATGGATGAGTGTTAGACACTGAAGAACAACAATGCGAATTTACAGCTCAAAGAAGTTTTCCACCCGCCTACCATACAAGAAGTCACACCGCCTAAAATCTTAGAAGAATTGAATACACTCAAGGTGCACGTACTAGAACTTCAAGCTCAAATACTAGATCCCTCAGAGATCCCCAGATGGGACTCACCATCGAACATACCTATGCTAGAAGAAAGAGTCACACGAAGGCTTACGTAACACCTTACACATGTCGTCTATTCTTTCTTTATCTTTGTCTCATCATTTGTATGATTAAGTGTGGGATGGTCATGTTTTGTCAATATTGGAAGATTTCTAGATTCTATGTTGTATATGCTGGACCTATGGAACCATGGACCTGTGATATGAGCTATGGGCCTACCTCATTTCCAACATCGATTTCCTCTTTTATTTTAGCTGCATACTTATCATTGTATGAGTATGGCTTCTCTATTGTCAACTTGGATTCTAAAGTCATGGGGATCCTATGTGAGCATATGTTTGGATCCACTCCTTTCATATTTTTGTATATCCAAGTCAACACATTTCCATAGTCTCATAATAGATCCGTCAATTCCTACTCTTCTTTATTCATTAAGTTGTTTCCTATGTAGGTACTTTGCTCTTCTCCATCCTTGATCATTGCCACTACTTTTTAGTTTGTTCCTTGTTATCACAAGCTTCTCCCATGAGACCTTCTCTTAATGGCATTCTCACCATGGTCTTTCTGTCTTTGGTCTCATATTTCTTGAAGTTTTCTGGCACCTCAAACAAGGATTCTTTCTCTTGTGTAGATTGGTTCTTTTTATGTTTCTTTTCCTTGACTTCCATTTCAACTTGCATGGCTAGTAGTTGTTGGTGCAGATCAATCACCAATTGAAGGCTTGGAAGATTAAAGGATGAAGGAAGAATCAATTCTTAAAGTTTGGAAGAAGATTACATTCAGAGGATAAGAGAAGTGTACACAAATGTACATTAGTATAGTCATAGCTGACTTAGATCTTTTGTTTAGTAAGAATCATGTATAAATTTATCTATAAATACTTTGAGAAAAGTCGGGGCAAGTATGAGAGCATATGTGACAATAGTTAGAAGTCAAGAATGAGGAAGTTAGATGTCATGAGATAGAGAAAAGTTAGTTGAGTTTTTTTCTCTCATCACTCAATTGTAAATTTTTCTGAGTAATCAAAAATATTGCGCCCGATGTTTCTGCGTCTTCTCCTTCTACAGTAGATCAATTGTGAAATGCTTGTGTACAAGTCTAAGTTGAGAGTTGCTTGACCTCTGTACAAAGTTTTAGCTTCCAATTGTAATAAGGCTTAGAGAATTAAGTGTAGGAACATTCATATGTGAAGTGTATTCACAGGTTCCTAAAACAGGCGCAGATTTCGAACTTAATGTTTTGATCATTTCTCTCAGCACAGTTTAAAGGTTTGCATGAGTGAGGGCTTAATCTTTAAGTTGAAAGATAAGCTACTCATGGCTAGAAGCATTTGCTTAAACGGGTTCTATTCAAGGAGAACCAAGTCTTAAAAGTTGCAGGTGTAAAATCGACTGTTCTGAATGACAGTTTCTGACATAGGTAACTTGTGAAGTTGATTTCTCAAGTTATACTAAAGCTTTTGAAGTAATTCAACTTGGAGTAGATGCGCAATCTCTAGGAGATACTTCGTACAAAGTTTCATAAAAAACTTTACATGTTTGATAGGTTAATGTGGAGAAATAGTGCAGCAGACTTTTCTGTGTTTCATCTTCTTCACAGATTTGTTAATCCTTTGATAGTTAGTAATTGATCCTCTAAAGAAGTGAAAGATTTTGACTTACTCTTGGTATAGAGGTGCTCTAATCACAAGAGTAGGTTGTTCTTTTGGAGATTAACACTCTCCATCAGTGGTATCAGAGCAGGAGACATCAAATTAAGGAAAGGAGGATCCCGACTGCTGCAGATTCAAGAAATTCAACACTTGAAGGACTAAGAAGTGAAAGCTTGGAGTCAAAGCTTGAGGAGAAGACTATTTGACATCAAGAAAGGCAAAAGGAGTTCAATTCAAAGTCAAGGTACATACATTGTTTGTAAAGCTTGAAGATTTCAATACACAGGTGGATACAAGATGGGAGAAAGCTTGCAGATTGATAAGCTAGATAGGGAGAACTATCCAGCATGGTCCATGAGGATGGAAGCACACCTCATGAGCAAAGATCTTATATCATTTATTACAGGAGATGAAGAAAAACCTGAGTTTGCATATCCTAGTATTCCTACTAGGGAAGAACTTGCAATGTTGAAGACTTGGATGAGGAAGGATGCTCAAGCAAGGAGTATCATCTACATGGCTATAAATGATTACCTTTTACCTCACATCAGAGGTTTGGAAAGTGCTACAGATGTTTGGAATGCCTTGGAAGAGCATTTCCAAAATACAACTAAGTCAAGGAAGTCCTCACTATGGGCTGAGTTCACAACCTTCAAGAAGAAGAGCTCACAATCAATTTCAGATTATGTGGCAAGGATGAAAGATATTGCAGATAGCTTGGGAGCAGTGGATGAAGATATTGAAGAGGAAAAGTTGGTAAGACAAATACTTACAGGTTTGAGAGGAGATGAGAAGTGGAAGCCTTTTATATTGTCCATAGAATTGTCACTTGATCACTTTACTCCTGATCTTAATCAATTGCTAGGACACATGCTAACCTTTGAGCAGGATCTTAAAGGAGACAATGATAGAAGTACAAGTCAAGCTATGTACTCCAAGGACAAGAAAAAGAATGGCAAGGGAAAGCAATCAAATGATGATGAAGGGAATTCAAATCAAGCTAACTTCACAAAAGGGAAGATGAATTTCAGAGGTAAAGGAAGAGGAGGTAAGAATAAAGATAATGCTAAAGCTTGTTGGATTTGTGGCAGAACAAATCATTTGGCAAATGATTGTTGGTATAACAATCAAAATGGTGGAAGCAATAATCAGAATTATAACCAAAGAGGTAGAGGAGGCAGAAACCAAAGAGGCAATTTCAGAGGAAGAGGAGGTAGGACATCATATGGTAGAGGAGGTGGAAGAAACTTCCAATCTCAGTCCTACAACAATAATTATTACAATTATGCATCAGATCAGAAGGATGACATGACTCTTATCTTGAATGCAACTCATGAATCAATGGGAGAAGATCAAAGAGTGTTTTATATTGACTCAGGGTGCAGCAACCATCTGAGTGGGAATCTATCTTTGATGACTGATATGGAAGCAAGGGTGAATGGACATACAGTTCAGACATGTGACAATACCAAACATAAAGTGGAGAGCATTGGATCAGTGAAGACAAAAAGTGGAAGTACACTTCTGAGCAAGGTACTTTATGTTCCTACTATTCCTAAAAATCTGATAAGTGTAGGGCAAATTGTGGAGAAAGGATATGAGGTAAGATTCACAAATGATGGTGTTTATGTACAAGATCCAAATCAGGGATATAGAAACATAATTGCAGGTAAAAAGGAAGGAAGATTGTTCACTCTCAAAGTTCAAGGTAATGTGGGACATGCATTATTTACCTATGGAAGTCAAAAGGTATCTGAATTAGACCTATGGCATAAAAGGCTAGGTCATTTCAATGAGAGAGCTATAAAGGAGATGTCAAAGAATCAGGTGGTGCTTGGATTGCCAAATATTGAAGGGCAACATATGGTGTACAAGTGTGAAGCTTGTCAATTAGGTAAAGCACATAAGAGTTCTTATAACAAATCAGGGTACAAGTATTCAAATATGCTTGAATTGGTTCATACAGATGTATGGGGTCCCTCAAGGGACTATAGCATAAATGGATCCAGACATTATGTGTTGTTTGTTGATGATGCAACCAGGTGGATTACTTTGTATGTAATCAAGGATAAATTAGAAGTTTTCAAGACATTCAAACATTTTCATGCTTATGCAGAAAGGATCACAGGGCAAAAGCTCAAGAGGTTAAGATCAGATGGAGGGGGAGAGTATTTCTCTAAAGAGTTTGATGATTATTTGTGGAATGCAGGTATCAAAAGAGAAGTAACTTGCAGGTACTCCCCTCAACAGAATGGAGTAGCAGAAAGGAGGAATAGGACTCTTGTAGAGTTTGCAAGAGCCATGATGAAGGAAAAGAATTGTCCAAATTACTTATGGGCAGAAGCCATTAACACTGCAACATACCTTGTGAATAGGTTGCCTTGCAAAGCTTTGGATGGAGGAACCCCTTATGAAGCATGGTGGGGTAAGAAGCCTACTCTTGATCATTGTAAGGTATTTGGATGTATTGCATATGCTTATGTTCCTTCACAATTAAGACATAAGCTAGAACCAAAAGCAGAGAAGTATGTGTTTATTGGATATGATGATAGACAGATGGGTTACAGGTTGTGGAGTCCATCCACAAAGCAATTTCTTGTTACTAAAGATGTGACATTTGATGAGCAAAATATATGGTATACAGGATCACCAAATGAGTTTGCAGGTGTTGAAGAGATGCAAAGGAAAGGAAAGGCAAAGGTAAAAGTATGTGAAGAAATTGTTGATGAAGTTGACTCTAGAAGTAGAGTGCAGGATCATGTAGAAGAAGGGCCAAGATTTGATCCAGAATCAAATGAGGCTGAAACTTCAAGAAGTGCAGAAATAAGAAGATCTACAAGGGAAAGGAAAGAACCTATAAGGTATAGTTATGATACATCTTTCCTAACAACAAAAGATTATGCCTACATTGTGAAAACAGAAGAAGATCCAACCACTTATGAAGAAGCCAAAGGTAAACAGAATTGGGAGAAGGCAATGCAGGAAGAGTATGATGCTCTACTTGAAAATGAAACTTGGGAACTAGTACCAAGACCAAAGAATCAGAAGGTCATTGGATGTAAGTGGGTATATAAAACAAAGAGGTTTGCAGATGGTAAGGTGTCTAGATATAAGGCTAGACTTGTGGTCAAAGGTTATGCCCAAACTTATGGGGTAGATTATGATGAAACCTTTAGTCCTGTTGCTAAGATGTCTACAATTAGGACATTGATTGCTATTGCTGCTTGTAAGGGATGGAAATTATCACAATTGGATGTGAAAAATGCATTTCTAAATGGATACATTGCAGATGAAGTATACATGGAGCAACCAGAAGGCTTCATGGAATCAATTGGATCAGACTATGTGTGTAAGCTCAAGAGAGCTTTATATGGGTTGAAGCAAGCCCCAAGAGCTTGGAATTACAGATTGGTCAAGTTCTTGAATGAATGTGGATTTCAAGCATCAAAGGCAGATGGTAGCTTGCTAGTGAAGGCAAGTGAAAATGGATACATTTACATGTGCATTTATGTTGATGATATTATTGTTATAGGAACAGATGCTCAAGGAATCAATGAACTCAAAAGACAAATAGAGAAGGAGTTTAAGATAAGTGATTTGGGAAACTTATCTTATTTTCTAGGAATGCAGATTGTGTATACTCAACATGGAGTATATGTTTCACAAGAGAGATACTTGAAGAATCTTCTAGTCAAGTTTAACATGGAAGATTGCAAGACCTCAACTACACCATTGGAGGTAAATCATAAATTAAGCAGGTATGGAGGTGAAGAGTTCAATGATATGAAGAAATATCAGAGTTTGGTAGGTAGTTTAATCTATGCTACCTTGACAAGGCCAGATCTATCATATGCAGTAGGTGTGTTGTCACAATTTATGCATTGTCCAAAGAAGACTCATTGGATTGCAGCCCAAAGGGTACTCAGATATATCAAAGGAACCCTAAGTGAAGGTTTGTATTATGGTTTCACTTCTGACACAAGAATCAAAGTGTTTAGTGATGCAGATTGGGCAGGTGACTCAGATGATAGAAGGTCTACTCATGGGTATCTCTGTTATGTTGGAGATGAGCTAGTTTCTTGGTGTTCAAAGAAGCAACATACAGTTGCTTTATCATCCACAGAAGCTGAGTATAAGGGAATGGTAGAAGCTGCAAAGGAAGTGATATGGTTGAAGACCTTGATGAAAAGTTTTGAGATTGATCATAGTATTCCAATAATTTTTGGAGACAATATGAGTTCTTTGTATTTGGCAGCTAACCCTGTTTTTCATGCCAGGACTAAGCATATAGAGATTCAGTATCATTTCTTGAGGGAAAAGGTACTAGATAAAGAGATTGAAGTGATGTACACTCCAACAAAAGAACAAGTGGCAGATATGATGACAAAGAGCTTGGATGGACCTAAGTTACAAAGGTTCAAAGACATGGCAAGTATAAAGAAGACAGAGAAAACCTCAATTGATGATTGAGGGGGAGCTGTTGGTGCAGATCAATCACCAATTGAAGGCTTGGAAGATTAAAGGATGAAGGAAGAATCAATTCTTAAAGTTTGGAAGAAGATTACATTCAGAGGATAAGAGAAGTGTACACAAATGTACATTAGTATAGTCATAGCTGACTTAGATCTTTTGTTTAGTAAGAATCATGTATAAATTTATCTATAAATACTTTGAGAAAAGTCGGGGCAAGTATGAGAGCATATGTGACAATAGTTAGAAGTCAAGAATGAGGAAGTTAGATGTCATGAGATAGAGAAAAGTTAGTTGAGTTTTTTCTCTCATCACTCAACTGTAAATTTTTCTGAGTAATCAAAAATATTGCGCCCGATGTTTCTGCGTCCTCCTTCTACAGTAGATCAATTGTGAAATGCTTGTGTACAAGTCTAAGTTGAGAGTTGCTTGACCTCTGTACAAAGTTTTAGCTTCCAATTGTAATCAGGCTTAGAGAATTAAGTGTAGGAACATTCATATGTGAAGTGTATTCACAGGTTCCTAAAACAGGCGCAGATTTCGAACTTAATGTTTTGATCATTTCTCTCAGCACAGTTTAAAGGTTTGCATGAGTGAGGGCTTAATCTTTAAGTTGAAAGATAAGCTACTCATGGCTAGAAGCATTTGCTTAAACGGGTTCTATTCAAGGAGAACCAAGTCTTAAAAGTTGCAGGTGTAAAATCGACTGTTCTGAATGACAGTTTCTGACATAGGTAACTTGTGAAGTTGATTTCTCAAGTTATACTAAAGCTTTTGAAGTAATTCAGCTTGGAGTAGATGTGCAATCTCTAGGAGATACTTCGTACAAAGTTTCATAAAAAACTTTACATGTTTGATAGGTTAATGTGGAGAAATAGTGCAGCAGACTTTTCTGTGTTTCATCTTCTTCACAGATTTGTTAATCCTTTGATAGTTAGTAATTGATCCTCTAAAGAAGTGAAAGATTTTGACTTACTCTTGGTATAGAGGTGCTCTAATCACAAGAGTAGGTTGTTCTTTTGGAGATTAACACTCTCCATCAGTAGTACCTCATTCTTGCACTCAAACTGCTTGCAAGTCTTAGCATCCATCAGTACAAGTAATCTCTTTGTGACTCACAAAATGGATCCATTAAGATGGATTCTAGGTCCTCATCATCCTCTTCTTCTTCACCTATTTCTATACTAGGATTGCATTCTTCCAGTAATAGTTTACACATGAATACTTAGATGTCATAACCTTCCTCATCACAACGGGGATTCCATTGTTCTTGATTTTCCATTATGTCTGTAGTTGCTAAGATTTAAGCCCAACCATAGGATTTAAACTCTTAGTTTGGGAATATCATAGGTCCACAGGTTCGTTCTTGAATTGATATGTGATTTTTTGATGCTCCTATGTTTCTGGCTTCTATCATTTTCTCTTGTTCTTATACAAGCTTACACAACCACAAGTGGGTATCCTTGTGCATCCATGAAGGATCTAAACCTATGGAATGCACTAACTCCATTCCTCTTGCATTTTATGGATAGGGCTCCACTATAGAGATGGTACATCTCAATGTGTGTAGTCCCTAAGATTAACCTTGGTAGTCACCCATAAATGCTATAAGTACAACGTGTTGGTTCCCCAATCTTGCACTATTCACAATTGTCTCATAAAGAGTCTACCCAAGATCATTTCATATACATGATTCTTTCCAAACTCGCATATCACAAAAGTATGTTCAAAATCTACGCCATAAGTAATGAGAGTTATTCCTTCCAACAATCCTAGCGACTACTCTATGTGTCTATCTACCATCTGTAGTTCCATTCACTTGGGTCTCAAAGCTATTTTGCCCCAGTTTTTCCATAAGAATGTGGTGGAAATGGCAAATCCTTCTCTTGAGTTATGGATTTCCTTGGATGTGTAGCCTTGATAAGTGATAGGAAGATATGTGTTTCCCTCCTTCTTCTCCTTCACTCATATCTTCTATCTTGTCTATGGGTATCTCTAGAACTTTTATATTGTATTCTAATTGTGAGTGGGAACTAGAGATTTGTGGATCTTGGTTTGCTTCATGTTTCCACAACTCAAGTTTTACCTTTAATGACTCCGACTTGAATTTCTAAAAAGCCTCTTTAGTAGCCATATTAGCATAAATCTCTATGGTGGCATTGTATTGAGGTATCTTAGTCATGGCTATAATTATGTTTAGTATCCACTTCTTCATATGCATGGTTGGAATCTCCTTTGGATCATCCTCATTTGAATCTTGAACTTTTGACTCTCGAAGAGCATTCCCAAAGTCATCATTTCTATGCAAGTGACTAGTGATGACTTACATAGTTCCCTATTTGTCTATGCACGCACATTCTTGAATTTAGCTATTGGATTATCTAGGCCATAGGGGTGCTCTGGGTTTCTAAATTGTACCATGAAATTCTCAAACCAATTCATAGATGCAAGCACCTAATTAGTTGGTTCGGATGTACTCATTCTTAGAGGGCCCTTATGGCACCTCTTTATAAGTTGCCCTATTGCTAGGCATAATTCTCTCCATGCTATAGGAGTTGTCGGACTCACTCATTTCTTAGCTTTCACTTGATGGGTGGTCACCTAATTGCTTGGACCGAGACGTGGTTACGTGGTTGAAACTAGCTTTGAATGATCTTAGGCTTTCTCAATCCACTTTGACAAGCTATTTGCTTAATCTAAGGCTCATAAGTTCAACCCAATTCATTTTTTGTCCTTTCCCATTAATAATCTCTATTTAACGGGTGTTCACTTATCAATCACTTATTGAGTTGTTTTACTTTTTCAGTTCTTGTCTTAGTATTTCTTCATCAAGAATACTTGAGTTAATTGACTTGATTGTGATTCATCTAATTAAGTTATTTTTCCTTTATGTTTTGTTGTGATTTCAAGTAAATGTTTTGAACATAATCCCTTAAAGTATCTTGGAGTTGATGGATTCTTATCCTTACGCTAAGTCCAACTACTAAAGCTAAGTGTCTTCACCTAAGCAAGAATTGATAGGGTTTATAGTTTTCCAACCTCAAGTCTTTGTAGCTCTCTCACCTAGAAAGATCTCCCAAACCTTTGCTTTGTCGCTTAGACCACTTTGTGAGAGTCTCAAACACATGCACTCTAGCTAGATAACTCTTGAAATTCACCAAAAGAGCATTAAAAATAGACCAAATTTGTGCCAAAAGTTGAAACCCTATTTTTTTCCAAATAGATAGTCTCTCATGATAGGTAGGGTCTACCACAATAGGTCATTTTGCCATAATACACAACATCTGTTATGATAGAGGGTGTCTATCATGATAGATAGGGTCTATCATGGGGGTCTATTGTGGTAGAGGGGTGTGTCATAGTAGATGGGGCCTATTGGGGGGTGGTGTGCTGTGATAGATAGGTCTCTATTGTAAGTTAGGCATGTCATGGAATTGTTTTATCATGATAGAAAAGGGCCCATTGCGATAAAGGGGCCTTGTTGCACCTTTTTTCTATTGCAATAGAGGGGGCTCTATTGCGATAGAGGGGGCCTTGTCACAAAAGATTGGATCTATCATGATAGAGGGGCTCTATCGAGGTCTTTAGTTTGTCACAACAGATAGGTGTCTGTTGCAATAGAGTGGTCTATCGCAATAGATTATGGGTTTTTTGTGATAGATAGTATGCGTCGAGGGTTGTTGTATCATGAGAGATGGGTGATCTATCATGATAGAGCGAGTCAATCATAAAGGGGATCTATCACACTATAGACAAGGTCTAGCATCTATTGCAATTCTTGGCCTATCACAGTAGAGCCAAAAAACAAGGAATTCCTCTCATGTTTCTAGTGCACAACGATGGCATGGGGATCCCTATGTTGTGTTGTAGATGCAAATGCAAAACCAACCTTTTCATTTTGTCATGATAGAGCGAATTGTTGGACATAGGTCTCAAAGATTCTGTCATACATGTGTAGGCCTAGAGTTGATGATGGAGTTGTACCTACAAGAAATAATTGAGAACAAGAAAAAACCAAGCACATGCAAACTCAATCTCTTGCTCTCTTGTGAATGCAAATGAGGGAAATGAAGGGGAAGGGGTTGATATGGTAAATACTAAAAAATTTTGGTGAAGATGATGATGAGTGGCTATGGTGGTGGAAGGTAGTGGAGATGGATATGATGATGAAAATGAAAAGAAAATCAACATGAAACAAGAAATCTTACCTTCCAACATCAATACTTCAACATTCTTACCATCACACATTCATTCACAAGCACACTTCCTGACAAAACTAACAAATTTTGTTTCACTCTAAACAAGGATGAGCATCATGTCAAGAAGCTTCACCTTCTTAATTGTAAATACATGGAGATGTGAGGATGATATGAAAATCATGAACAAGTGTACAAAGCTGATGGTGAGAAGCTGAAGAGATGCACACACACAGATAGACACACACACAAGGTAGAGACAAGAAGTAGATCAATGGAAGGAAACTGCTATTATTCAAGAACTCACAATACAAGATTTTTCTTACAACTCAATCAAACTCTAAGAATCCAATCTTAAAAATGAGCTCTCTAACTCTTTTTATAGTTTTCTACTAGATTTGGTGAGTTTTAGACAGTGTCCAACATAGTTGAAAATTATATTCTATGACTAATTTGAGGTATCTAATGGCATCCAAAAATTATGAAAAGTTTTGGGTAGGTTCTACCTAAGGTCCTCAAGCTTGAGGACTCCTCAGCTTGCACAAAATGGAGTGTTTAAATATAAAAATGGTTGTTTATAATACAAGGGTAGTGATAAAAAATCAATGTTTGGGTATTTGATGGAATCATTGATACTTGATATGTGATCATTTGAAAAAATATGGCTCCATACAGCTTATCCTTGCACACACCTTGCATCACATACTTCCTCTCCTTCGATGACTGCTTCCTCCTCTAACTGAACCTTGGCCTTGTGTACTACCAACAAATGCTCACATGACATGCAATGATAAACTTTGAATGAAGAGTTCATGTCAAGAAATGAGAGTGAGTATCACACAAGTCTTGATTTTTTTTGTACCGATTCTCATGGAGCAATGGTCTACTTAGATAGGCCAAATTGCAATGTCATCAAATTGTGGTCTTATAATAGAGCTGGTCCTTGAAAGAAGCTGAATATAAAGTTTAGAGAAGGTTACTATCTTGGCAAACAACCATGTATATGGTGTGTGACAATCCCAATCATGCTAATAATATGGGATGTTTAGAGATAGAGAATTGAGCTAATGTTGAGGAGTTCATCACTACTCATCCTAGGAAGTCCATCTTGAATAGAATACTATGTGGAGATAAATTTTTTATTGACTTTAATATTAAGGAAATCTACCTAGTCACATGTTTAGACCTTGCTCTTTAGATGCATGGATATCATAGTGAAGCATGGACCACCTTAATCATAGTTCAAAAGATGAAAGATCATGAAAATGGACTTTTGATTACCTACATAGATAGAAAACAAAAGGAGCTTGGAACTATTTGAGAAGGAGAAATCCAAACATACCTATTTAAGAAAACCTATTTTCTCTCCATAGAAGCTAGAAGAAAAGAGTCAAGAGAGACCAAAGACTAGTGGAAAATGTTAGGAGAGAAGAAACTAGATGGGGATCAATCCAACATTCCTAGCAATGCCAAAAGTAACAGAATGGAGTTGGTTTAGGAGAAGGGAACCTCGATCCTCAAATTAGATCTCCAAAAGGATAGAGACCTCCTAATCCACAAGAAATGCAACAAAATGTCTTTCCATCCCCACTTGTAACCACACGATTTAGATAGAATGCTCTAACCATCAATCCTTATGATCATGTGGCACAATTCAAGCAAGTACTCTGAGTGGATCAGGTGAAGTATTTTTTCATGAAATATGATGCTTTTGGGCTCACATTGGTAGGAACACCATAATTTGGTTCCAACCATTGGTCATGTGGACACTAAGAGATGTTGGACATCTTCTATATGAGCTTATTATTGATTTTTCAAAGAAATGAGTCAAACATGACACCTCTTCTTTGATTCATAGCTTCAAACAACATAATAATGCGATTATGAGGCTTTCAAATTGTAGTTTTGAGCATGTGAATAGATTTCCTAATAGGGAGATTTCCTCTCGTGAAAAATTGATTTCCCTCTTCTTGGATAGATTTCTTAGTAGTGAATTGCAAGCATTTGTCTATGTAAAGTGCTTGCAAACATTGAATGCATGTTTGAAGAAGTTCATAGACTTGGAAGAAAATCTAGCAAAAGGCCTAAATCTTCCATAATTACACACTAAATTGGACTCTTCTATGAGTAGTGGATCACACCTACAATCCATTGATGAAACTCACAACGTGGTAGCTAAGAAATTGACAACTCTTCAGCCATCATGCAACCAAGTATATCAAAATGAACCTCACTGTGTGCAACCACTCTCAAGATGTTATCAATGTGCAAGAGACTATCTAATTCAAAGTCATCTTTTGGGAAAGCTCAATCACATGGAGATAGAACAAAATCAAAATATTGCCAATATTGTCAAAAGCTCATAAGCCATAGCAGATGATTATCAATACAATCAACAATATGCGAGACAACCCCCTACATATAAACTAAGTTGGTATCCATATGCACCTTTGAATCTAGCAACATACTACAAAAATTACTAATATTATCATGCACCTAGGCCACAAATGGGTCAATAAGATCCTAATTCACCACAACCAGTCCTAGGAAAACAACCCCCTCCACCACATAATGTTGTTCCCATGAAGTACACCAACCTAGAAGAGAATAAAGAACGGATCATTGTGACCATATCATCTGCATCACCTCCACAGGTACAAGAACTTGCCTATGAGTATCTTAGAGGAGAGAAACACTATTATCAAGAGCCACAAATAGACTATTCTTCTTCTTATGAATGCTCCATACTATGGCCAAGATTCTAATTGGAATCACTGATTGGAGGGAAATTACTCTAATGTATGGTACACCACTGTTAGAACTCCTATGAGGCAAAATCGAGTGCCACTAGCAAGAGGGCCTTGTTAAAAATGTAATAAAGACCATTTCATTCACAATTATCATCATCCATCCATATATCAACCTAGTACTAGCAGTAAGTGTGGATTTTTTTCAAAACATGGGAAATAGCATCGCTTTAGGGATTTCTTTAGAAAACTTGAAAAAAATGCAAGAACACTCAGATAAACATCATAAAGATAGTAGAAGCTACCTAGATAGGCCAAGAAACTTTAGTACCAATGCATACTATGATTAGAGCTGAAGGCCAACATAGAGAAGTACAAAGGGAGTTTGAAAATTGAAACCCCTTTGATGAGAAAAAGAAGAAAGAACCCTAGAATTGTAGAGAACACCATTGACAAGAGTGAAAGTTCATCGAAGAAAAGGACACAAGCCTTGAAAGTAAGAAAAGAGAAAATCAAGAAGAAATGGGGAAAAAGAATGAGCAATTTACAAGAGTATTCAAAAAGAACAAGAAAAAAGTAGCACATAAGGATCCATCTCAAGCTCACATTGTATCACAAAAAGAAACTCCTCATATATCATGAGTGTGAAGAATGGAAATAGATGTTACAAAATTCATACTAGATATGGATGAAGCTTGGCCACAACAACTCTAGCAAAAAGTTAGAAAACCAAATGGAAGAAAGAGCAATAGATTAGCTCACATGTCCTTGATATTTTCATATTATAGAGAGGCAAGCATCTAGAAGATTCTTTTTATGGTGATGCTCAAAACCTTAGTGCTCACAAGGAGGACTTTGTGAGTCTACACACTCTTCCTAACTACATGTGAGAGTATCAAGCCAAGTTATAATATAAGAGAGCAGCAACCATAAGAAAAGGGCATTAAGGGAAGTAAGCCAAAGCTATCAATAGTAAAATACCTATTCTCACTTCTAAGGAGCTATTGAAAGTGAAACCACGTCTTGGGACAATCTAACCCAATGAGTAAATCCACACAAAGAAGCCAACATGGAGAGTGCTTCCACTTCATCATGCACCTAAAGTAGGCATGTATAGGGCCAAGTTATGTAGTCCTACATATGCCATAATTCTCTTCTAACCCATACATGCATACACAAACCTCTAGGAAGGGGGGATAAGTTACCAAATAAATAAATAAATAAATATACACATACATATATATATATATATATATATATATATATATATATATATATATATATATATATATATATATATATATATATATATATATATATATATATATATATATATATATATATATATATATATATATATACACACACACACATATGCATCCAAAAATTAGAAAAATATATACAACATGCAAAAACCATAAAGGGTCTTTGTACAAGCAATGAACATATGTAATATATGTGTCTTGTATATTATGCAACTTTATTATTGATTATAGAGATCTGACACAAACAGATTGGACATGCAAACCTACAGAGGATGAAATTGATGCAATCAAAGGAGATTTCCAATGGACTACCAAATTTCAAGGTTGTAGATATGCAAAAGGTATGTGCAACCTATCAATTTGGTAAACAATGAAGAGCATCATTTTCACATGACAAGCATGTTAGTGAGAATGTGATAGAAGTAGTACGTATAAATGTTTGGGATCCTATAAAGACCACATCTATGGGTGGTTTTAGGTTTTATGTTACTTTCATTGATGACCATTGTGTACCTAAGATCCAACCTAGGGACTTGTGGAGAAAGAGACTATACCTCGATCCCCCTCAAGTGCATATAGTGGGGATTCACCTTTTATTTATCAATCTGAGGAGTATCAAAACCTAGCCGAGTGTATGAAGACATGCATTCAAATGATGATCAATGCAAATGAGCTTCCCAAAGAGTGCAAACAAGGTTAAGACTATTCCAAACAAGTGTCAAGAATCTATGGAGATGCCACGATACTAAGAGCAGAAGCCAACAGTAAATCGAGCTTTTCTCTCAGCTCCGAACTCCGAAAATAGCAAGTAGTAGGTTTGTTTCGAAGCCCTCGAGAAGATGCATCCAATGGTGGTCTTTTTACTCAATTCATACACTCCTGCTTCAAGTTATGAGCAAAATACTGAGTCACGAGAATGACCTTCCTACACTTCAGCACTTCCTACACTTCACACACACCCTAACTACAGCAAACAAGCACTTTCATGGATAGTCAACACTTCCAAACACTCTTTTCAAGCATCACACATGCATACAAGCTCGCAAAGAAGAAGATACAGAGAGGTGAAGACACAAATTCGAAATTCTGTGCTCTTGATTCTCACAATGGCAAAAAGTATTTACAAAGAGTCACAAATTGACTTATATACATGTGCCCTAAAAATGGTCCTTTCATACCAGAGACCGGCATTTTATTCACTATGAGGCTAGTTTTCTACTAATTTACACGGTTAAGCTACAATTCTCTGTGGGTATGCATCTAGAGGACTCCTCTAGTGCATTTACATCGAAAAAATATATTACAAGATGGTTATGATACAAAAATAAAGTGACCAAATCGGAAAAATTTTGGGGCCCATCTTTTTCTCTTCTTAGCTCTACAACACTCTCCCCCTCTTTGTCTCTGTCGTCCCTTGACAGGCTTTACTTCTTGTTTGTCGCTTGTTTTCCGCATGCACCTGTCTTGGTCAGTTTTGCCTCTTTGTCAGACTGACATTACATTTTAATGGCCCTGTTCGTGATTTTTCTTTTACATGCTCTAGGCCTGATGCATTCATTTTGCCTGTTCGTTTCTTTTTGTCGCTCTCAACCCATGGAGATGGAATACCTGAGATTTGTACTCTAGCTCACCAATAACCTCTTAAAATCTGGGTTGCTGTGTTAAGTCGGGCTGCCACGCACGCCACCAATGGAAGGTATGAGGATGTGGTCCTTCAGCCTTCGATCTAGACCTTCCGAAGACCCAAATGTTGAAGGACCTCCTTAAGGATCAGGACTTGCCGGATATCTTCTTGCACTTCTTCATGGATACTTCCTGGCCCTGGTCCATCCTTCCCTCCTACGTGCTTTTCCTTGATGTGTGCCCCTGCGGGGCTCAGTGCAGAGATGGGTGTTGCGCCCCTGCGAGGCTTCTTGCAGAGACATATCTTCAGATATAACCTTTTTAGTGGAGCTTCTTTCTTTGTCTTCTTCGTTTCTTCTTTTTGTTGGACTCTTCCCCAACACTGCCCCCCTCCTGAACTCTGTCGTCCGCGACAGGATTTGGAAGTCGGCGGGAGTATGTTCTGTAAACTTTTTGCTCTGTCTCATTAAGCAAATTAGCTTCACGTATCATAAGTTGCTTCCATTGTTCTACTTTCACACCGTCATGTGGTGGCTGTCTGTGATCAGCAAAGAAGCTTAATTCATATGCCACTAATCTAGCATTCAAGTTGGATGACAACTTTAAGAAAATTTTTGAATCAATTTCAAAAAATCCTGTGAAGAAAGCTTCCTTGAAAGTTTGCATATATGTACTTGGTAAAAACATGAGCCTAGAATAATATGCCATTATTGTGGGTCGGCTGGGCATAACTCACACATAAAAAATGAGGATCTATGTGCCTTGATTAATACCAATGAAGTTTAAAAACGTATAAGCTGCGTGCTTGAACACCTTCAAAACTGTAAGTATCATGCTTAGGATTTTGTTTGTCATCTTTATTGTTAAATCGGGGATTGTGGCATAACATTGTAGCCAAAATTCAATGGTTTTTACCATGTAATCCCCGTTGATAGGTAATTATGAGGTGGACTTGGAAGTAGCGGATAGTTCAGCCACTATTTATTGATCACACCATTCTTTTGCATGTCTAAAAATTCTCTAGTTTCTCTGCGACGGGGTGTTGGGAAAAATGAAGGGTTTACCTGTAATAAATATGGTGCTGCTTGCCAGTGCACCCGCAAAGTCGGATTTTTCTCCAAAAATTTTCTTCTCCATACAGGCTGTGCAGCTTCAAATTCCTCTTGAGTATAATTGAATGTATCATCTTTGAAGTGTAGCTGCGCATCAGGATCTTTCTATGTGATCTTCTTTATTTATTGCCTTGTTTTCTCTTTCAATAGTCCATACGGAATGTTGAAAGGCTTCATTATTGTGTCCAGATTTTTGCCCTTTATCTTGGCCTCTTTCATAACCTTGACCACTTCATTTTCAAAATTTTCTATCAATCGGGACACCAATAGTGCCCGTTCCTTCTGACCTATTTCTGCAGTATATGGCATTGGATGATCATCACATGGTTCCACCATCTGCTCTTTTATTGGAGAATTATAGATCGGGGGAGATAGAGGACGTACCTCTACCTCGTCAGTAGGACTCTTTGGTCGTGGCCCTACTGGTGTCCCGATGGTTACTTTTTCTTCTGCTTTAGTTTCTAATCGTGCAAGGCATTCAGTCTTCTCTTTAACTTCTTGCATAGCTACCCGGAGTGCCACTTTTGTAGCAAGTAACTTATTATTATTAATCTCTACTACCTGGTCCATGTTTTCACTGTAACTCACTGCAAGTTTTCCATTGGCAGTGTTCAGCTATTTCTTGAGCTCATTGGTTTCATTAATGTACCTGCATTCCCATTCTTCTTTTAGGGCTTGCTCTTGTTTCAGCAGATCTACATATTTCTCAATCTTGTCTTTCAGTTCCTTCTGGTCAGTGACTGATGTCTCTGGTTTTTCTAATAGGTTGGTCATACAGCAATGCCTTCATCAGTTCCTTATTTCTGCTGCGTAAGTTATCATTTTCCTCCATGTATACTTTTAGTTGTGTTTCGAGCAAATTGCTTCGAGCTTTCATCCTCTCCTTGTCTGCTTCACTAGCTTCATGCTGTCTTTGTAAGTCTGTCAGTTGTGTCTGGAGCTGATGATGCTTCTTCATCAATGTATTACATTGTTCTTTGACTACGAGTAACTCAGTTTCCTTGGCTGAAATCTCTTGTTGGGCTTGAATGAGTTGTGTAGACAATTTCTCACTCATTACTTGAAATTGATTCTTTTCCCGCATGGCCTTGTCATAATCCGCATCCGTGTCCATCATTTGTTGTTGTGTATCCATGGCTCTTTGTATCATTTTCTTGACTACAGGTTTTAATTGAGTAACATCGACATTCAGCCAGGTGGTGGGGATATTAGGTTCTTCACCCATGGTAACATCTTTCCCCTGTGCCACATGTAAAGTAGTATCATGGGGCTGCCGAATATGGAGTTGTATCCTTGGCTCAGCCTCCCTGTGGTCAATATTTCCTTGTGGCGTATCATCAGGTACTTCAATCACCATTTGTTCCTTATTTTGAGGGAAACTTTCCTCTTTATCCATGCATGTTTGAATTTCCTCTTTTACGGGTTGCGCTATGTCTTTATTTGTGATTGGAGCTTCCTTTATGCTGATCTTTGTCTTGTCATTTAATTGAATGAGGTGGTCGTGTTCAGTGGGTTCTGCTTGGTTCTGTACGTGTGATTGTTGATTGTCGGGTGTAACCTTGACCTGATTTATTTATGTCCATTCCTCATTGTTCATTTTTGTTCTTATGTCAGTGTCTAATGTGTCTTTCTCAGGGCTAGATTCCTCATTAGAGCTCGAATCTTCCAAGCCCAGTTCTTTATATCTGGCAGTTTGTTCTTGGGTATGTTCTTTATTCTTTTGTTGCTTCCTTTGGCTTGCCTGTCTGTATTGATGGCCTTGAACATTTAAGTTCACTTGACCCTGCATATATACATGTGCGTCTCTTCCAGAGCTGTAGAGAGGTCCCTTTTTGTGATCGGTTGTTGTGTTAAAGGAATCTTTGGCAAAGCATGGGTTCTATTTGATTGTGGTGTCTCTTGAGCTTCTTCCTCTCTAATGCGTTTAGTCCCTCTCATGGGTTTCTTTGAACTGGTTCCCACTTCTTCAATGGAGATGACTGTTTTCTTTTTCTCTGGAACTGTCATTGACTTTGCATATTTTGTGATCTCGGTTGAAGTTGGCATCAAGCGTAAGCACTCCTTCATTCCAAGTGCCTCATAGATGAGCAAGGTCAATGCTGAACTTCCATTCAAGAACTTTTTCTGACCCCACTTTTTCTTTGCTTCAAATAGGCAGTCTTGAATATATGGAGTCATGTTTACTTGATTTCCCACTTGTCTCATAGCATGTGAAAGCAATTGCACAACAATTTTTTGAGGTGTTGTGTATCTATGCATACTAGGGAAACAAAAATGTTGGTGCACTAAACGAACCGAGTCTTCAATATCTGTTCTGTTGATTTCCAAAAACGTTCTCTTTTTGGGATCATGACATTCATCCTTGACATTGGTTAGGCCATCTTGATTCCATCCAAAAGCTTTGTTGATTAACTCATGAGTGAACCTAATTGTTTTCCACGTACCAACTTTGTCCAGCACTCTTGCTTCCGGTACTGATGGCTTATCTGATGCAGACTGTAGTGTGTTCATCACTTGTGTGCATCTCTAAAAATCAGGCAGGTATATTGGAAGTCTTAGGAATGCATCAATGCCAGCTCTTGTCCATACATCTGTCATGCGCGGTAATCCTTGTATGATAGTCTTGAAATCTTGAGACATGATAGGAAAGTAGTGATCCCTATCCATGATCTTGATGGTTGCCATAAAAAGAAGCTCGGACACTTGTTGATCATCAAGAAACCAATGACCTCTTGCCTTCGTGATTGATTCCAAGGGAAGAAGCAGGACCTCTTCCTCTTGCGTAGCCTCGAAATTGGATGATGCCATCTGCACTCAATATACACCAGTAATTAGTGGCAATCTGGCATCAAGAATCATCCTTCATCTCTCCTTCTTGAATTTGACAACTCTCCGAGTGAATTGTGTCGTCCCTTCCCCGTGGGTGTGAGAAAGGTAATACCTGGGACTTTTCATACTTATTTATATTGTTTTTATGTTTGTGTCTGAAAGAAAAATAGAAAAGTTAGTTCATAGCCGAAGTGGTTATTGAATCATTAGTTATTTTCTTTTGGATTATTTACAAGTGCTCTCCTATTCCCCAAGAGGAAAATGTGCTTCACTATCCTGAAGTAGAAGAAGAATGTGCCGAATGCTTGGCCTTGTAATGTGGCCCTATTATGCATACTTTGGATTCTTGTAACTCCAGATGTGTGCAACCCGAATTATTTGGCTGATGCATACAGATGGTTTTGCCTGTAGGCCTCCAAATCTGCTTTACTCCACTGGACCGACTGTATCTCCAAGATTCCTGGTAAATGTAGTGCTTCTCATGTTGTGCATTCGGTTCGTCTGCTTTTTGACTCCTTGAATGATTTTTGTTGCGTCTCTAGGCTCCTACTTTATCCTGTAGTTGTTTGTTTTCTGTTGTTTCGCCTTTAGATTGTACTGATTCCCCTTTTGTCTTGACTTGTCTTTGTTGATGATTGTCACTTGGGCACCTGACTTGGGAATCCATATTTGCGTTCGGCCCGGCTGTGCGGCTATCACCCTCTTAGGAATCCATACTCTAGCAATCCTTTGTGGACCTGAGTATCAATGTGACTTGTATTTTTATTTTGTTGTTGTTTCCGACGTCAATAGTGGTTCTGTTGTTGAAGATATGCCATCACTTGATCTTTTCTGATCCAAGCCTGTCTAGTGTAAGGAATGGGGTATATTCTAATGAGTGCAGGTTTTTTATAGTCTTTCTCACTAAGCCCTTTTGTGCTTAGTTCCTCACTGAGGCTTTTATTGGCTAAGACACTAATCAGGTGATTTATTGGGCTAGGAGATTGTGTGAAAGCGAGATTTGGTGCATTCTCACATGAAGTATTCGATGGTGGGTTTTTCTTAGTGTGAGTGAACATACATTTATCATCGTGCTCGTTTGAATGATCTCTCGGGTCTATACATTTGGCTTTGATCGGTCGTTTGTCTAACATGCTGAATACCTCACGATGTCCTATCTTGGCCGAGATGTATCCTAGGGCCAATTGAATAGTCACTTCATATTCATATATCCAATCTTGACCTGATACAAGCTCTTCTAATAATTCCTCTCTACACCTATTTTTACCCATTATTAGTCGTGACATTATCTCTTCTGTCAATGGCTCTAAATATTTTTTTACTCGACAACCAATGATATAGTTTGGTAGTACTTCTCCATCTAGGGTTGCTAAATTGATGGCTCCGCTGGTAGATATACGATTGATGATCAATGGGCCATATCCTCTTTTCTGCAGTTTCTTTGCGTGTTGTTTCAAAGTATAAACCAAAACTAGATCTCATTCCTTCAACTTTTTAGCTTATGTCATATCCTTCCTTGTCAATGCATTCATTCATGGTTATTACTTCCTCATTTACACATACATCGAGAGTGGCTAAAATCTCCATCCAACCATGAGGTTCGAATTCTTCATCCAGGAATATTTGAGGCATGTAAGCTAGATCTTGTACAGACCTAGCAACTCCTTGCCTTTGCTACCATCCTTTCTTTCTTTCCCCTTCCTTTTTTGCGGTCCGGCATATCCATAGATAAGTGCCTTCGTTCATCCAAGATTGGTCACTTGAACCTATACTGTGAATCGACTGATCGTCTTCCTCCTTATGAATCAGATTCCATTGCAAGGGGGGAACATCTTGATACGTGTATGTGCGGAGATTTATTCTCGTCGTGGTTCCTTCATGCTATAAGTATACCACGTCTTTCCCCAATCTTGCACTACCTTTAGCTGTCTCATGAAGGGTCTTCCCAGTATCATTTCATAATTGCTAGCCCTTTCAAATTGACAGATCGCTAAGGTGTGCTCGAATTCAACTCCGCAGGTGGTGAAAGTTACTCTTTCCAATAATCCCAAGGCTCATTCAGTGTGTCCATCTGCCATTTGTATCTTCATGCGTGTTGGTCTTAAAGCTGGTTTTCCCCATTTCTCCCATATTTCTTTAGTCACGATTCCTACTCCAGCTCCAGAATCTAAGATAGCTTTAATGGTGTAACCCATATACGTAATTGGAAGGCATGTGTTTCCTTCATCTCCCTCGCAGAAATCTCCAACCTTATCGACTGGGATTTTGACTGTGGTCACTTCATCAGGCATCTCCTTCTCTTCTGACTTGGTCTCCAATTGACTGGTTAGCTCCTCCTTCAAATGTGGTTTTAGCTTCAAAAGTTCTTCCAATGTCAGAGTACAAGGGATTTTTACCTTTCTAAGATGTTGTATGATGTCCGAGGTTTGGATTGATGGGTTCTGCTCTTTTTTTCTTATTGAGGGAATGCAGTATAATTCCAAATTATGTTCGTATTCCCCTGTGTAATTTGGCAAAACCTTCACATTGTCATCCTCCTGGTCGCTCTTGTCAAATTGTAATAATCCTTCTGAATTCAGCTCAGGTATTGAGTCTTCCAGTTCACCTTCTGCTTCTAACTCCTCAAAGGGTGGTTCAATTCCTTCCACTTTCTTCCATCTATCTTCTTGGACTCTTGCCCACAGGTCTTTAGGCCATTCCCCATCTACTTTGGGGACAATGGATCCTTCTTTTTTATCCTCGCAGTAATTTCCATTACATGTCTCACCTTCCTTTCCTTTCTCGGGATCATTAGGGATGACACACTCTTGGAATTCTTTTTCGGGAATTCATGAATTGGGTAATCAAAGAACGGGTTTTTCTAGGGTCTGTTGAGCTACTTCAATTAATTTTTTGCATATCTCCAACCTTTCCTTTTCTAAGTCACCTCTAGGATATTCTTTTTCATGTTGTTCAATGGTTGGTCCTGCTCTTATTCGTGCCTGATATGCCTGAATCCACATGGCTAACTCTTCCGACATGGGATCTGCTAAAACTGATCCTACCTCTTCTTTTTTATATTTTCCTTTCTGATTTTCTCCTTCAAGTTTCTGTTTTTCTTCTTGACCTTGTTCATTCTTTTCATCCTCCTTCTTTTGTTGTAGTTTCTTTTCCTTCATCCTGTCTCTACAAATCTTCCATCTTTGTGTTCGTTTACTTGTGACACTTTTTCCAGGCTCTTCTGAGTCTCCAACTATTTGAGGTGTAGGTATATTCACTCCTCTGTCAACTCGCTTACTCTCTCCAGTTTTTTCTGGGGTCTCTCTAGCTTTAGCTCTTGTTATTGCTTTCAATGGCACGGTGTACTCCTTGTCACTCCCTGACGACTCTATTACTTCTATCACGTTGATTTGCACATTCGAATTAACTTTGTTGGGGTTCTTGGGGCAATCTCTGGAAAGGTGCTCTTTACCACAATCACTACAATATCCTTCCCAGACTCGCTGTGGTGGTGGTGGGTTTGGTAATGTACATTCTCTGATAAAATGATCACCTCCGCATCTGCAACATGGTCCTCTAGGTGCAGGTGGTCTATTCATAGGTCGGGAGGGTATGGGTGCTCTAGGAGATGTATACATTAATGACACATAATCCTGCTCATATCCATAAGAATTGTCTGGTCCTTCCATGCCATATGCATATGGCTCGTAAGATTGTCCATATTCAATTATAGAGCTCTCATAAGGTGAATAATTTCCTTGACTATGGTCATAGGATGGATCATATGGTTCGTTACTTGCCAAGGGTGTGGCTGAGACTATTGCTCTTTCGAGGTTTTCTTCAGGTAGAGCTATTTTCACTAGGACAACATTCTGAGGATGGGGTGGTTGTTGTCCTAACACTGGTTGTGGTTGAGCGTAACTTTGATAGGCATAAGGTCGTGGTGTTGGTGCCTGCTGCTGATATGTGGGATATATAAGGGCTTCACCTCCTTGATCTCTCGGATAGTATCCATAGGGTCTCATGAGAGGTTGTACTGGTCTTGACTACCGATTGTAAGGACAGTTTTCTGAGCTATGATTTGTATACTTTTGTTCTATGCTACAATATTGTAGAGGGCCCAGGATGGGTGGTCTAATGTAAGCATAAGCAGGTGGTGGGACTACTCCCCTAGTGCACAAATGAGAGGGATGATCACCTCCACATTGCACACACCGTCTAAGCATGGGTACTCTCATTGGGTTGTTGGGGTAGTTCCTCTGTCCTTGAACATTCAATTTTTTTGCTACTAAGTCGGCTACTTCCTCTACATTATTCTTAGAGTTTGACACGCTACTGGCGGAATCTTCACTTTTCACGCTACCTTGAGGTATTTTCAGATCTTCTACTAGATTGTCCTCTAGGTCAATACATTCTTTCATACAATCTTGCAAAGTTTGAACTCTTTTCACATATACCAGAGATCTTAATGATCTATTCACTAATCCTTCCAAAAACAATGAAACCATTTTGTTTTGAGTGGGTCTCTCTTCAACTGGGCATCTATCCACATACTGCTTAAATCTTCTTGCAGCCAATCTCACTGATTCCATAGGAGCTTGCTTAAAACTATGGATCAATGAGGAAGAGTTGTTTTTAATCCCAGATTTGGTGAATTCTTCAATCAATTCTTGATAGACTTGTTCCATGTTTTGAAAATTATTAGGGTCTAATGGTTGGAGCCAAGCTAAAGCTGTGTCTGTCAAAGTTAGACAAAAGGATTCATATTGAATCAAAAAATCTTCCACTTGTTCCGCTCTTAGCTTAAATTCAGCTATATGATTGTGAGGTTCACTAGAGCCATCATAATGGCTCCTCATGCATTTAGCAACTTGAATAGGTCTTAATCTTCTTCCTGCTTCAGGTGGTCTAGGCCTCAAGGGGAAAATTGGTCTTCCTATCGGTATACCTGGTCCTCTTACTACAGGTGGTCTATCTGGGACAGGGATTCTATTCCTTGGTTCAACAGGTGGTTGAGGCCGATAGTTAGGATTATTGGTCGGCATAGCAAACTGCACATGTGGTCTGATAGTTATATGTGTTTGTTGTGTTTGTCCAGAATGCTGATATGAATTATCTTGAAAAGTTCCTTGGGGGTTTTGTGAAGTAGTGGCTTGATCCCTAGGAGGGAACACTGGAATGTTTTGATATTTCAACCCTGCTCTTTCTAACTCCGTTAGGGGCCAATACCTCCTTTGGTTTTTATCCAAATATGTGATAATGGTGGGAAGTTCAGGATCTTGTAACTCATATATGGTGACTGGGTTATTGGCCACTTCCCATAACGAAGAGTGGGCTCTGAGGAGATGTTCCATCCCATTGATCAAATAGACATCCATTAGGGAATCATCTTGGGGAACTAGGTCTCCTCTCCAAACCCTAACAACCGTGGATCTCCCTCTAGGGGTGGTCACTTTCTCTTCATGTCCCTCTTCATTAAGGTTGTGAGCATTGCCTTCTTCCCCTTGTTCATTGATGCTTTCAGGGTGTTCTGTAACAACATACTGAATATCTCTTTTGTCCATATAAAACCCTCCTGCATACTTAACTGCTGGCCTAGGTACTATGTAAGCGTCTGTAGCTTTCTTTAGTCTGGCCACTGATCGGTTTAGACCATCCAGGTAGATAGGTATCCCATGTTGGTTGGTGTTCACATATTCTAAAGATGTCCGATATTCACCCTCAATAATTGACATCATGCCAATTATTGGCACAAAACTCTACATATCCTCTGAAGCCATGGGAATTTCTTCGTCAGACTCACTCGAGGTTTCAGAGTAATGTGAACGACTACTTGGTTCGGCTACACTTCCCACTGATGAGATTACACTTCTTCGGCTCCCTAAGGTTCTTCCGGATCTTAAATTCATTCAATTGATGAATTCTAGTCTAACTTAAACAACCTCCAGCTCCTAGAGTTCTTTACTGAGGATTTGAATTCTAAGGAATATTTGGTTGAATTAAGACTGACCAAGATGTCACAACACACGATACTTGAACCCAACAAAAACCATGATACTCGAGATTTGAGCAAGACGATACACGATATTAGGTACCTGAGAAGATCACGATACACGATACCTTAGCCACACGATACACGATGTTTGACCAACTAGACCGATCACGATGCTCGATATTGCATAGGTATCGCCAAGAGGTAATCCCACGATATACGATACTCCATACCAGGCTAGAACTAAACACACGATACTTGACACTGAAGGTCATGATACACGATATTGGGTGAGTATCGTGAAAAAATCACGATACACGATACTTGGAATTCCCACGATATTCGATATTCATCTAGTATCATTTTCAGATCTCTACGATACTCGATATGTGTCCAATGTCATGAGAATTTTCCAACGATACTCGATATCCACTAGGTATCGTCAAGCTAACTATCATGATACATGATATTCATCAGGTATCGTGAAAAATTCACGATATACGATACACGATATCAGTCTAGTATCGTGAGTGTTTCCCAGCGATACACGATATGTGACCACTTCAAGTATCACGATACTCGACCATAGGAGTTCACGATACCCAGGTATCACGATACCTCAACCGCGGGAGAACACGATACTTGGCCTTTTTTTCAATTTTTTAGCTACTGTTTTTGGATTTTAATGCATACACATGTTCCTAGAGTTTATCTACCCTCTCCCCTCAGTCTGTATCACAAAATAAAACTTTCTTTGCCCCGAGATAGCCTTCACAATACTTGCCGTAGATCGTTCTACTAAAATGCTTGATTTAAATTGACAGTGATGAGTGAATGATTAATGTGCGCACATTGGAAGCTACCTTTCAGCTCTTCAATCACTCCTACTCACCCTGCGTAGCTCAAAATCCTGATCTTTGATCGCGATACCCGACTGCTAGCTCTCACGATACTTGCTTTGGAAACAAGTGACTTGAAAAAGATAGTTTTTTGGCTTTTATACTCTTGAAAGTTCTTCCTATCTAAAAAGACTAATAGGCACAAAGGATAAATGCTTCTCTAACTTCCTAACCTACTTGCCTACTTCCTCCTTCCTACTCTACTCACTCCACTCACTTCCCTAAACTATCAACTCACTACACACACTCCAAGAGTGATAAGTAGTAAGTGCGGATGAGTGTGACTTACCAAAGAAGAGAACTTCATAACTCCTCTACTCACTTCAATGCTAAAAGCTACTTACCATCACACGAATGCCTCGGTTTGATTCGACTTCCCCGGCAACGGCACCAAAAACGTGTGTACCTAAGATCCAACCTAGGGACTTGTGGAGAAAGAGACTATACCTCGATCCCCCTCAAGTGCAGACATAGATTCCATGGTCATACAGAAAGAAGACGGTAAAGAAGAAAACGAATACCGGTAAGGCAAACGTTTCCGAAACCGTAATATATCGTAACTCGTTAAAGGGCGGCACAAAAACCAGTTAGGCCTAGCCGCTAGACAACCAGTATGAATACCGGTTTGTAAAAAGAAACTAACAGAAAAGACTAAAGAGCTAGTGTATGAAGACATGCATTCAAATGATGATCAATGCAAATGAGCTTCCCAAAGAGTGCAAACAAGGTTAAGACTATTCCAAACAAGTGTCAAGAATCTGTGCAAATGCCGTGATACTTGGAGCAGCAACCAACAGTAAATCGAGCTTTTCTCTCAGCTCCGAACTCCAAATATAGGAAATACTAGATTCTTTTCGAAGCTCTCGAGAAGACGCATCCAATGATGGTCTTTTTACTCAATTCATACACTCCTACTTCAAGTTATGAGCAAAATACTGAGTCGCAAGAATGACCTTCCTACACTTCAGCACTTCTTACACTTCACACACACCCTAACTACAGCAAACAAGCACTTTCAGGGATAGACAAAGGGTCTACCCATAGTGAGTATTTTATCTCGTTGTGCCAACAAAAGCTATTCTAATCTTCTACTTTAATCAAGGCACAAAGACTTTTGGTGCACTTGTCCTTCTCTTTCTTATCTAGTTTTCTATTACAAAAACTGAAGCCCCTTTCAACAAAGAATCCCCCAATAGCTGGTACCTTATTGAATGCCAAAATTATGCTAGAGTGGTTTTTAAAGTGTTGATGTCACCATTCCAGGTTGGGATTTTCAATGTGCTTCCTAGTGAGGTTTTTTTCTTTACCATCTCGACAAAAGATCTTTGTTGAGTCTAGGACATATTTGGGGGTAGCTTTCCCATCTGGATGTAGTTGTTGGGGATGTAAGGATCATGTGACCTTACCCCTATGTTCATATATATACATCATTTATAGAGCATTGCCTAATGGAGATCATTATGTGGGTTTTGAGGCTCCCATGCATGTGTGCGTGTCTCTCCTCTCCTCTCTCTCCCTCCATCTTCTTCTTGATCCTCTTATTCAATACACCAAAGCCCTTCATTGGTATCAAATATTGCTGAAGGCTGGTGTGCAAGAAGCTTCAATGGAAGCTTAGGTCACAAGAGATGAATGTGCAAGTCGGCACTTGTTGATAGCTACTCGATAGTTTGGTCATAACTTGAGCCAAAAAGCTCAAATTGGTGTGTTTTAAAATTATGTGTGTAGTTGAGACAGAGGGCTACAAATTCACAAAAGAATGTAGAACTTGGTTTGGAGTTGTAAATCTCTGAAAATTCAAAAAATGCAGATTGATGTAGAAGATGAATCTACAATCAATTGGATAGCAGGTCAGTTTTTGAGTTGTAACTTGAGTTTTACAGGTTGGATTCAAGAAATTTCACTTGTTGTGTCTAGCTTGGAAAAAAGCTACAAAGTTGTAGAAGAAGCCAAATCCGAATTCTGAGTGCTAGATCGCCGAAATTGCAAAATATAGAATAGCAATGTTGTAGGTGAAGGTGAAATTGATATTAAATGCTTGTTTTGTGTATAGCTTGAGCTACGCACCTCCGATCGAGGCATTCTATATATTGTTATGTAGTGAAGAAAGAGTTCTTGAATTTTGCTAAGCAAAAGTTTGAACTCAGAGGTTGTCATCTCTGAAACAACAAAACACAAAGCAACATATTTTTACCACAAAAACCCAAATTGCTTTTGGAAGTTCATTTTATCATGGAACTTCTTCCAGAGAGATTTTTTGGCATGCAAGCTCTTATTTTTAGATCTTGAAGGCATTGTCCATGTATGATCACTATGATAGCTCCTTTGTATGAGAGTAGAGCATGATCTTGTCATGTGTTTGGCATGTGAGATGACATTGTGGTATAACTTCTTTTTGAGGTTTATGTCATCATGAGTTTGATCATAGTATTATCAATGGATGTATAGTGGCATTGTGATCTATATCTTATTTATGCCAATTGGTTACGGATTTACTTGCCAGTTGCACATATTTTATGAGAGTTGATTTTGGATCTTGGCTAGTGCTTGTATTCTTGTTTTTATGTAGGTAAATGATCCAGATCGGAGCCTCGATTGCACATCCATTTGTCACCTTGATTGGCTATTATTTTAGCATATGGTCATTGATTTCATATCTATTTACCTGTGTGATTCTTGGCATATGTGGATGGTAATTCTCACATGGTTATTTTGGTTTAGAGTCCATTTTACAAAGGAGATCCTGTCAAAATTTTTTCGGCTTTTATACTAGAAGAGTACTCTAGTAGATCCTTTATGCTTGTGTGATAGCTTTTGATCATTGCTTATGTCCATTTACTTGGACTTGGTTAGTTTTTGGCATATGTATTTTTCATCATTTTTGGTTGGATCAGTGACAGGTGGTGATAGGTTACTCATTATTCTTTCACTATTGGTTATCTTGTTTGATTGCTTAGTTTACAAGGGATACTCTGTCAAATTTTTTCCAGGATTCTTTCACATCTACTTGGTCGGTTTGGAGACTTGGTGAGCAGGCTTATGGTCATGGTTTTATGTGCATGCTAGATGCATGGTTATGAGACATGTGGTTCACATGGTTTCTTCTCTAGGGAGATATTTATGATGCGAGTTATGAATATGTATATGCAAGTGTGATCCTATTGAGGATAGAGTATTGTTTCTAGTCTCTTGTTATATTTATAGTCTCTTGGATTGCCAGCATGGTGTCTTCTTGATTTGATGGCATTGAATTTGTAAGACAAAAGGATCAGATGTGGCATACATTGGTTCGTGTAGACTTACACATGTATGTGCATAGAGATGCAAAGAGGCCTCGTGACATGCCCGACCATGTATGGATGAATATGGATGCATTGGCCAACTCCACTATCTAATTACAACTTGTGGATTCTATCCTTCTATTTGAAGGTGGACAAGGACAAATTCTTGTAGAAGTACAAAGTACGAGTTCAAAGGATCAAAAAGGATTGAAGCTTCATATCAAAGGTACACTTTATTATCATAAATCATAATAATTGCAGACACAGAAGATCAAAGATGGGAGAAAGCTTGCAGATTGATAAGCTAGATAGGGAGAACTATCGAGCTTGGTCCATGAGGATGGAGGCACACCTCATGAGCAAATATTTGATGGCATTCATTATAGGAGAAGAAGAAAAGCTTGAGTTTGCAGATCCTAGTATTCCAACTAGGGAAGAGCTTGCAGATTTGAAGATCTGGATGAGAAAGGATGCTCAAGGTAGGAGCATCATTTACATGGCTGTAAATGATTATCTTCTACCTCACATAAGAGGATTGGAAAGTGCAACAAATGTTTGGAATGCTTTGGAAGAGCATTTCCAAAACACAACCAAGTCTAGGAAGTCCTCATTATGGGCAGAGTTTACAACTTTCAAGATAAAGACTCACAATCAATTTCTGATTATGTGGCAAGAATGAAGGATATTGCAGATAGCTTGGGAGCAGTAGATGAAGACATTGAAGAGGATAAGTTGGCAAGGCAAATACTTACAGGTCTGAGAGGAGATGAGAAGTGGAAACCCTACATATTGTCCATAGAATTGTCACTTGATCACTTTACTCTTGATCTTAATCAATTGCTAGGACACATGCTAACTTTTGAGCAGGACATTAAGGAAGATAATGATAGGAGTGCAAGTCAAGCTATGTACTCCAAGGACAAGAAAAAGAATGGCAAAGGGAAGCACTCAACTGATGATGAAGGATCTTCAAGTCAAGCTAACTTCATCTTAGACTAGTCCTCTCACCGATGTATGACTACCTTGTTGTAGCCACTAAAACAATCTATGAAGGTGTACAAAATATGAACAACCACATGGTATATGGATTGTTAAGGAAAAGGAGCTCCATTTACCAGAGGTTACCTTTTGAGGGATCATAATTCCACACAGACCCTTATCTTTTTGGACTACTTCTTAGGTGCAATAATAATTGAATAAATTCGTGCTCCATAGGTACAATAATCTTAACTTCATCCATCTTTTGGATATCTTGCATTACCATTTTCATGTATTCAAGATTAAGTCTGTATGTCTTGCCTCAAAAGGGTTGAGCTTCCTTGACCAAAGGAATGGTGTGGATGCCAAACTCAAGAGGCATCCTTGTAAGTTCCTTATAGCTCCATGCAAAAACATCCTTGAAAGTGTGCATGAATGAGGTTACCTCTATTAGCAATTGGGCAAGTCCCATAACCATGAGGTGAGGAGGAGATATTGGAGACTATTAGCATGTCCCACATTAATTTCTTGGGTTAACCATTTCCTTACTTACATTTCCATCTAATAACATGTCATTAGGAAATGCAAGTGTGTAATTAATCCTTATGAATTTTTCCTTTTCCTACAGCCAATCAAGGGGATTTCTTCCATAGGAAACATATATTTAGTAGAATTCAATACAAGTTTATCATTAGGATTGTCATTTTTAGGTGACTCTTTTCCTCATTTTTGGCCTTTGACAGGTTCTTCTAATAGCATGGGCTCCATTGTAGCACCTTCCTCCTCAAGGTTCTTTGTTATAACTTCCACTAAAAATAGGGATAAGTTTGAATATCCCCTGACCCTATAATAATTCATCCATTTTCACCTCCAATATGCTCTCTATCTCAAAATTCTAGCACAAATATAAAGTTTTGCACCTTCAGTAGCACCCATTTGGCTATCCCCAAATGATTGACCTTGCTCTGGTCAGATAGAGTAATAGTGAAGTGTGTCTAGCCATAGGGGGCTTGATATTAAGAAGGTTTATATTATAATTTAGCATGAGTTTGATCCATAACATACCATCTACGATTACCCAACTAGCCTAGTGCCTTTGATACATACAATTGACCTAGGGCTTCTATAACCAGTTAAAAGAGAAAGGGACTAGTTGTGAAATGTACGTAGAAGCATAGGTAAATGTTGGATAGTAGAGGGAGGTGCTTGCCTACCACTTATGGTGAAAGTAGGATATTCGAATTTGAGGATTGCAAAAACACATAAATAGCACAAGAAAGAAGAAGAAGCTTGGAGAACATCACAACACTAATTGTATTACCAAGCGAATGTACATAGATAAGTGACCCATTAGGATTATAGGCATATATACAAGATGAGGGAAAAAAGTGCACCATTATTCCTAAGTGACACATCACTATGGAAATATATCAACAGATCCCCCCTAAGAGTCATGCATTGATCAAGGAGTTGATACTCATATATAAGAAGTGCCAAGCTATGTGGAATGGAATTAATCCACATAAGGAAGTAAGTCTAAAGCTTTGTGAAAAGCTTCAAACATCTCCTAAAAGCAGAGCCTTTGTGAAAAGGTCTACCACACTATCCATCATGGGCACATAATCCAAACTAATCTCTCCAATAGAGAGTCTCTCCCTGATACAATGGTAGTGCACCTCAAAGTGCTTCGTGCAAGCATGGAATATAGAGTTCCTCGCAATTTCCAATGTTCTTTGATTATCAGTGAGAAGGTGGTGGCAAAAGATTGACCAACATCCAAATTAGACAAAAGGCATCTGAGCCACACACGCTCAACACTAGATGTGAAAGCTTTCCTATACTCAGCCTCACAACTAGAAGTGGCCACAATATGCAACTTCTTTCTCAACCAATATATGCATGAGCTACTAAGCGTGAAGCAAAAACCAATGGTGGAAACATAAATTTTATACTCAATCAAACCAACATGAGTTAGAAAAAGCATGTAAATTTGATGGTAATGATCCCCCTTCCAATCAACTTGCATAAAATTGAATGCCCAAATACTAATGCAAATGCCCCAAATTTGACATCTCAAAAGAGGCATGAAAATCAGCCTTAAATTCAACAATCTGCTTCTCATTAGGAAGAGTGAGAAGCATATTGTTAACATATACAAGAATGATCAGAACATGTATCTGTGCATATTTAATATATAAGGTGCTCTCAGTTGGATTGTTCTCAAATCCATGTGCTAGCAAGTAGGCATGTATCTTTTTATACCAAGCACATGGTGCTTGCTTCATTTCATACGATGCCTTTTTCAACCTAAACACTTTGTTTTCATGCATTTTATGCACAAAACCACAAGGCTAAAATAGATAGAGACTTCTTCATGTAAATTAACATTTAGAAATGTAGTTTTAATGTCCAGTTGATGTACATTTCAACCATGATGAGATGTAAGTGCACAAATGCTACAAACGAGGGGCATTTGGCATGTGGGAGAAAAGATCTCATCAAAATCAATGCCCTTCATTTGAGCGTAACCTTTGGCAGCAAGTGGAACCTTATACCTATCAATTGTTCCATCAAGTTTACAGTCACCTTGTCTACCCATTTAGTGCCAATGGCATTCTTGCTTAGAGGCAGATCACATAAAGTTCAAGTACCGTTCTTCATAATAGCATCATATTTTGATTGCATAGTAGCCATCCAACTTTTTTAATTTTGTGCATCATCATTTGAAAACTATAAAGGTTGAGAAATTGCCTCACTAGGAATAGCATTGATTGTCTGTGTGTTGGCAAATAAGTTTCATACACATCCATTCGGCTGCGTGGTATCTCCTTTGTACATGAAAGTAAGGGCTGAAATGCATCTTCCACAAAACCAACATCACAAATAACCAAAATATGTTTAGTCAATGGATGATTTGGAAGACAACCTTTTCTCATAACTATAGCCAATAAAATACATTTCAATGCCTTATCATCTAATTTTATGCATTGTTTTTCATGCACTAATGCATATGACATGCAACCAAAAACATGTAGATGAGCAGAAGATGGCTTGCAACCATGAAAAGCCTCACATGGGGTGAAAGACTACAATGATTTGGTGGGAAACCTATTAAGTACATATGTTGCACACATAACATGCTCAAGCTAGAAGCTATGTGGTAAAGCCTAACTTTTGACTTATCAAGATGAGATTCTAGGAAGATCACAAGTGAAGCTTTCCTCTCTCCTTCTTCATATAAAAATGGATATATGTCTTTTAACCAAGCTACCAACATAGAAAATGGGTTAGTACTTAGTTGTTATGCCAAAACAACCTCCTTCTCCGAGCCTTTAAAGCTTTTTGATGATAAGAAAGCATATGCACAAAGATAATCCACTCAAGTGTAAGTGACAAGTACGATACCTCCATATTTGTGAAAGCCATGGCTTGCACAAAAGCCACTTGGAAATAGTAGAGATGAAAATCTAACACCCTTAGTAGCCTTTTTCAAGACATCAAATCTCACATAGACTTTCTCGTCAAGGGGGAAATAGCACGAGAAACATAGTTACAATTTTGAAAGAAAGAAGAGCTTCAACTAAAAATGGTTCCAAAGTCCTTTCCTAAAGTGAAGAGACCACTTATAGAGTAAACTAAAAAATATAGAATGAAGTATTTATTGAAAGAATCTCACATGAAAATATCACAAAAAGGGCTAATTTACAAGAATTGATCTAGAAAAAATAGTATCTATAAAATAAAAGGGTGGGTTTCTTTTTTTGAATGAGATGCACTTTATACGCGTATTGATTTGAGTTCCTATTTTCCACGTCAATTTGCACTCTTCCTTGATCCCTCTTGCACCATTCCCATCCTTCTTTTCTTTTTATTTCTTGATAGGCTAGTTTTGTTCATAATTTATGGGCCATCTTCATCTAAAGAAGGATTGGTGAGCTTGTTGTATGGAGGCATGATTAGAAAGATTCTCTTGCTTTAGTAAATATTTGAACTTTTCTTTTTAATGGGTGTGGTCTTGCAACCATATCTATTTGAAAAAAAGTCACAAAAGACATGTGTTAGATTGTGTATGAAAATATTTATTGGAGGGCTACCAATTCTTCCTCATATTCAGGTCTTTTGCGAGTGATGTTATCACTTATGGAATGTTGAATTATTGGAGTTTTTATTATCAAGATATTAGTGTGCTTTGTGTTTTGATATAGCAACGGAAGGATTGTGAGGACGTGGACTTATTCAGATGTAACTGGACAAAAATAAGAGAAACTATATTTTCCATATATTTTGTAAATAAAGGCCCATGTAGAGGGCTCTCTCTAAAAATTCATAAAATTAGTGGTTGAAATAAGGATCACTGTAGAACATGAATTTTGTAAATAAAAGCTAAGGCTCTTTGTAAAAGCGAGCAACTTTTTACTTTCATGTTTGTTTTTTGAAGCGTTGCCCTTATTATAGCCTCTATATTTAAACATAGTAGAAAACTATAAATACACACTCTGGAGACTTTTCCAATAGAGTGCGTGAGGGGAGATTGCACCCAACACTGTATACTATCTTATCTATTGCAAAACTCTATTTCTATGTGTTTCTAGATTTCATACTTTGTGTCCACATGCCTTAGATCCTACAAGAGTGGTATCAGAGCCTAGATGCATCATTACAGGGGCATTCCGATGCTATATGTTCTTGCATCTGATCGTTGTTTGTTTTGGCATCCGATCTCGACATGATTCCAATTCTAATCCTTGTTGCTAATCTTGTTTTCGGTTTTGGTTTTCATTTTTGTTTTTGTTTCCATTTCTAGTTCTAGTTTGAGTTTTGTTTTTTGGTTGCAGTTCTAGTTTGAGTTCTTGAATTGAACCTACAATTTACACCTCTGATTTACTTTTGCATTTACTCCTATGTCACCTACATTTACTCCTTTGACTTATTCTGGTTCTTGAACTTGAACCTATAGTTTATGCCTATGTTTATACCGACATTTACTCTTATGTTTACACCTTTGTTTACTCCTTCAGCTATTCAGCTTAAGGCATAGAACTTTGGCATAATTTTGGCATCTTTGGCTTCCCTGCCACCCATGGCTCCCTTGGGTCCCTTGGTCATTGGTGCCATTGGCTATGCCTAAACACTCTTTAATGAAGTAGTTGCAATAAGGACCTTTCATTTAGCAAGGAGGGGATTTGAATCCATAGCCTCACATTCACAAGTCAAGTGTTTTAACACTACACTATTCACTTGTGTTTTCACTCTACTCCTTTTTGCTTATAGTTAACATAAATTTCATCTCTCTTACTTTTTCAATTCCCAAGAACCACCCTTCCCTTTTCCATTTTAATTCAAGAATTGTTAAAATTGTTTTCACATTTTTAGCAAGGGGGTTTGTTCTTTTATGTTGGTGCAAGGCAATCAACAATTGAAGTGAAGTCAAGGATTGAAGAAAAGATCAAGTCATGAAGCATGAAGAAAGTATATGTTCAGAGAATGAAGAAATGTATACATATGTACATTAACTTAGAGTTAGCTCACTTATGCTTTTGAATATTTATGAGCTTGTACACATTTGCCTATATATACAAGGAAAAATGTCGGGGCAAATATGAGAGAGCATGTGAATAAAGAAATTAGAAGTTGTATGAGCCATTAGACACTTTAGAAGTGAGTAAGATCTCTCTCATCACTCAGATGTAAAGTTTTCTAGAAATGAAGAAAAGTTGTGCCTGATATTTTTGAGAGTTCTCCTTCTATGTTGAGTATTTTGTGAAATGATTTTGTACAAGTCTAAGTCTACAGTTGATCAACCTCTGCACAATTTTTCAGCTTCTAATTGTGATAAGGCTGAGAGAATTGAGTGTACGAACATTTACATGTGTAAATGTAAAGAAGAGAAGTTGCATGAGGTGCAAAATTTGATGCTAATGTTTTGGTCAATTCTCCTTCTACAGTGTAACATTTTGAGCAACCAAGCACCTATTCTTTAACTTGGAAGGTAAGCTACCTATGGCTAAAAGCATTTGATTAAACGGGTTCTAGTTTGGGAGAATCAAGCTTTAGAAGTTGTAGGTGTCAAAGTCGACTGTAAATAACAATAGTTTTAGACATAGGTGACTTGTTAAGATCATTTCTCAAGATCTACTGAGTCTTTTGGAATGATTTAACTTGGAGGAGGTGCAAAAACTATAGCCAACACCTTGTGCAAAGTTTTATAAAAAATTTTACACACTTGATAAGTCAATGAGTGAGTTATGTGCAGTAGACTTTCTGTGTAGTCACCTTCTTCACAGTTTGTTCAAGATTTTGGAAATTGAGTATCGATCCTCCAAATTGGTGAAAGTTTTAAGTTATTCTTGATATAGAGGTGCTCTAACTTCAAGGATAACTTGTTCTTTTGGAGATTAACACTCTCCATCAGTGGTATCAGAGCAGGAAGCATCAAAATTGAAGAAAGGTGGACCCTCAATAGATTACCATGTAAAGCTTTGCTGGGTATGACACCATATGAGGCATGGTGGGGTAAGAGACCTACTCTAGATCATTGCAAAGCATTTGGATGTTTGGCAGATGCATATGTGCCATCTCAATTAAGGCACAAATCGGAACCTAAAGCTGAAAAGTATGTGTTCATTGGATATGATGATAAGGAGATGGGATATAGGTGGTGGAGTCCATCCACAAAACAATTCCTTGTATCAAAGGATGTTACATTTGATGAGCAAGGTACTTGGTATGTAGGTACAATCAATATTTATGCAGGTGATGAAGAAGTTGTGAATCAAAAGAAAGATAAATCAAAGGTTCATATATTTGATGAAGAGGAGAATAATGAAGTACAAGTTGAAGTTGAAGAAGTGCCAAGGTTTGATCCAGAATGCGATGAACCAAAAACCTCAAGGAGTGGAGAACTCAGAAGGTCATCAAGACACAAATGGCAACCTACAAGGTATAGTTATGATACTTCTTTTTTAGCTACCAAAGATTATGCTTATATGATAAAGGCAGATGAAGACCCTTCTACATATGAAGAGGCAAAAGGTAAGGAGAATTGGGAGAAAGCTATGCAGTAAGAGTATGATGCACTGATGGAAAATCATACATGGGATTTGGTTCCTAAACCAAATAGTCAGAAGATCATTGGATGCAAATGGGTCTACAAGATAAAGAGGTTTGCAGATGGAAGTGTGTCTAGATATAAAGCTAGACTTGTTGTGAAAGGTTTTGCTCAGACATATGGTATAGATTATGATGAGACCTATAATCCTGTGGCAAAGATGACAACCATCAGGACACTCATAGCTATTGTTGCATATAAAGGTTGGAAATCATGTCAATTAGATGTGAAGAATGCTTTTTTAAATGGTTACATTTCAGATGATGTTTTCATGGAGCAACCACAAGGATTCAGAAATGAAAGGTATCTAGATCATGTATCTAGGCTCAAGAGAGCTTTGTATGGTTTGAAGCAAGCCCCAAGGGCATGGAATTATAGACTTGTGAAGTTCTTGAAAGAACTTGGTTTCCAAGTATCTAAAGCAGATAGTAGCTTGCTTGTCAAAGCAAATGATGATGGGTTCATTTACATGTGCATATATGTTGATGATATAATTCTTACAGGTACAGATGAGAAAGGCATTCAAAGACTGAAGAAGTAAATGGAGAAAGAGTTCTAGATTAGTGACTTGGGCGACTTGTCATATTTCTTGGGCATGGAGATCTCATACACTCAACATGGAGTGTATGTAACTCAAGAAAGGTATTTCAAAAACTTGTTGGTCAAGTTTAAAATGGATGATTGCAGGGTGGCACTTACTCCAATGGAGCTGAATCACAAATTGAGCAGATATGGAGGAGAAGAATTCAAGGACATGAAGCTGTATCAAAGTTTGGTTGGTAGTCTGATTTATGCTACATTAATTAGGCCTAACTTGTCATATGCAGTTGGAGTATTATCTCAATTCATGCATTGTCCTAGGAAAGAACATTGGATTGCAGGACAAAGAGTGTTGAGGTACATTAAGGGTACACTCAAAGAAGGTTTGTATTATGGTTTTACATCATATACAAACATCAAGATATATAGTGATACAGATTGGACAGGTAATCCTAATGATAGGAGATCAACTTATGGATACTTGTGTTATGTGGGAGATAAGTTAATTTCATGGTGTTCAAAGAAGCAACACACAGTTGCTTTATCATCCACAGAGGCTGAGTACAAAGGTATGGTTGAAGCTGCAAAGGAAGTGATATGGCTTAAGACTCTTATGAAGAGTTTTGACATCATCCAGAGTACACCCACTATTCATGGAGATAACATGAGTTCATTGTATTTAGCTGCTAATCCTATTTTTCATGCCAGGACTAAACACATTGAGATTCAGTATCATTTTCTAAGAGAGAAGGTGATGGACAAAGATATTGAAGTTATATATACTTCAACAAAAGATCAGATAGCTGATATGCTAACCAAAAGCTTGGATGGACCAAAGCTACAAAGATTCAAAGACATGGCAGGTATAAAGAAGATAGAGAAAACCTCAATTGATGATTGAGGGGGAGCTGTTGGTCAAGGCAATCGACAATTGAAGTTTTGATGAAGTTTTGAAGTCAAGGATTGAAGAAAAGATCAAGTCATGAAGCATGAAGAAAGTATATGTTCAGCGAATGAAGAAATGTATACATATGTACATTAACTTAGAGTTAGCTCCCTTATGCTTTTGAATATTTATGAGCTTGTACATATTTGCCTATATATACAAGGAAAAATGTCGGGGCAAATATGAGAGATCATGTGAATAGAGAAATTAGAAGTTGTATGAGCCATTAGACACTTTAGAAGTGATTAAGATCTCTCTGCTTCCATCCTTGGCCTTTACTGATCCAATGGAATTCATATTGTGCTTTGTATTATGACCTGTTTGAACTATATGATTACTCACCTTTTTCTCCAAATTAGTCATCAAAGATTTGTTGCCACTCAGGTGATTGCTACACCCTGAGTCAATGTAGAAGACTCTTTGATCTTCACTTTGTCTTCCACAAGTTGCATTCATAATTAAGGTTGAATCCTCCTTCTGATTTGAAGCATAATTGTAGTAGGTATTATTGTAAGATTGACTTTGAAAACCTCTACCTGCATTTCTTCCAAAGAAACCTCTACTACCTCTATCTCTGAAATTGCTTCTCTGATTTCTACCACCTCTTCCTCTTGAATTAGAGTTCTGATTATATCCTCCACCATTATGATTATTATACCAACATTCATGAGCTAAATGATTAGTCTTACCACAAATCCAAGAAGCTTTGACACCATCTTTATTGCTTCTACCTCTTCCTCTTCCTTTGCCACCTCCTCTTCCTCTTGTTGCTTGCTTTTGTTAATCTTCTTCTTATCCTTTGAATACATTGCTTGACCTGTACTTTTATCAACATCACCTTTGATATCATGCTCAAAAGTTAGCATATGTCCTAGGAATTGATTCAAATCAAGAGTGAAATGATCCAGTGACAATTCAATGGATAGAATGAATGGTTTCCACTTATCATCTCCTCTCAAACCTGTGAGAATTTGTCTTACCAATTTTTCCTCTTCAATGTCTTCATCAACTGCTCCTAACGCATCTGCAATATCCTTCATCCTTGCTACATAATCAAAAATAGATTGAGAAGCCTTCTTTTTTAATGTGGTGAACTCTGCCCATAAAGATGCCTTCGTTGACTTTGTAGTGTTTTGGAAGTGCTCCTCCAAAGCATTCCATATGTCAGTTGCACTTTCAAGTCCTCTAATGTGAGGTAGCAAGTAATCATTGACTCCCATGTAGATAATGCTCCTTGCTTGAGCATCCTTCTTCATCCATGTCTTCAAATCTGAGAGCTCTTCCCTAGTTGGAACACTAGGATCCCTAAACTCTGGTTTCTCTTCTCCACCTGTGATGTATCCTATCAGATCTTTGCTCATAAGATGAGCTTCCATCCTCATTGACCAATCAAGATAGTTTTCTCTATCCAATCTCTCTATCTGAAGAGAATCTCCCATCCCTTCTTCAGCTGTACTTTCAAATCTTCAACCTTATGAGTAATGAATGTACCTTAGCTTTGAAATTTACCCCTTCTGATCCTTTTGATTGCTCTCGTGTGTCTCCCTTTAGCTTTTCCTTCACACTTTGTCCTTTTGAATCTTCAAATGTTGATTTTTGTATGTTTACAAGAGTCGGGGTCTTCCTTTTCTTCAAATCTGATGATTCCTGCTCTGATACCACTGATGGAGACTGTTAATCTTCAAAAGAACAAGTTTTCCTTGATGTTAGAGCACCTCTATATCAAGAACAACTCATAAGCTCAACCAATTTTGGAAAACTAATGCCAAATTATCAAGGCTTGAGTTAACTATGATAAAACTTATTACACAAAAAAGTCTTCTGCACTTAATTCACACATTGACTAATCAAAATGTGTAAAGTTTTCAATGAAACTTTATAGAAGATGTTTCCTAAAGGTTGCACACCTTCTCCAAGTTAAATCTCTTCAAAATAATCAGTAGATCTTGAGATTTCCTCCAAACAATTCACCTATGTCTGAAACTATTCTTTTGTGTAGTCGACTTTGACACCTGCAACTTCTAATGCATGGTTCTCCCAAACTAGATCCCATTTATTCAAATGCTTTTAGACACAAGTAGCATACCCTTCAACTTAAAGAATGAGTGCTTACTTGCTCAAAACTTTACATTGTGGAGGGAGATCTGATCAAAACATTGACCACCTGGATTGCACCTCTTTTTGCTTTCACTTCTTCACATTTACACATGTAAATGTTCCTATTTAAAATTCTCTCAGCGTGATTAGAATTAGACTCTCAAATCTTGATCATAGATGCATTAACTATGGATTTAGACATCTACAAAAGGATTTATGAAATGCTCAATCACAGAAGGAGAGATGGAGAAAAGATCGTGACTCAGATTTCAGAAGTTTTCTTCTATTCTCATGAAAACAATTGATTGATGAATCTCATTCATTCATCACACATATTCTTATTCTACTCATCTATTCTTGTTCTATATCTCTTCTCTCATATATGTCCCGACTCTATACTTATATGTATAGGCATGTATGTACAAATTCATCACCATTACAAAGCGTAAGTGAACTAATTACAAGCTTAATGTACATGTATATACAAGTCTTCATCTTCTGACCACTAATATTCAAGCCTCATAATTTGATCTTTGCTTTATTCTTTGACTTCAAACCTTATCCAAATCATCAATTGTTGATTGTCCTACACCAAAAGGAAACACTCTCCCTTGAATTTTTTTTTATCGTTCTTCTTTTTGTCTCCATCTTTTGAAGATTCCACTTTGCCTCCTTTGGCATTTGCTTTGAATGCAACATCTCCTTTGATGCTACCACTTCTTGCCTTGAGGTGCAAGTCCTCCTCCATGAGTAAGGCATTGAATTCTTCAAAAGTTAGTGGTTGAGGTCTAATTTGAGTATTAGAGCAATTACCAAACCATCAAACTTAGGTGGACATATTCAAAGACAATGTCGAGCTAGCTCCTCACTTGTCTTTTTTACAACTACTCCCACCATTTGGTCTTGTAGATTCTTTACGCGAGTGATAAACACCTATGCAGTCTCCCCATCAGGAAACCTTTCTGCTGCTAGCTGATTCATCAAGTTTTGAATCAGTGTCTGATTACGAGTTTCATATTGATTTCTCAATATGTTCCATGCTGCACATGCCTTGGTAGTATCTTGAATGAGAGCCAAAACACTATCAATAGTACTTGTAACTAGAGCACAGAATGCATCTACGTTTCTATATTTCCAAGCACGTAGAAGATCAACATGAAGAGGAATCATTCAACCAAGATTATTTGGATGAGGTGTTTCTTGGGGCTCATGATCAAACCCAAGAACAATCTCCAGAATTTCATATGAACCAAGGATAGAAGTGATTTTAAACTTCCACAGGGTGTAGTTCATACCATCAAGTATACCTTTCATGAAGGTTGGTGGTCATATATGCAATGTTGGTATGATCGACATCATTGCTTCTCCTATCTGTGCTGCACCTACTTCTGTTGACGAACCACCTTGATTCCAAGTTGTAGATGATGACGTATTGCTTGACATCTTTTGTCTTTTGTCATTGGAACCTTTGTGTTTTTTCTTCTACACCACTCAAAGTCTCGTGAGCTCTGATACCATGTAAGAAAATAATAGCATAGTGGAATAAACCAATAGACAAAGTTGAGAGAAAAACGTAGACAAAGATAGATGCAAATTGAGAGACAAAGAACTCAAATTCTCATATTTCCAAGCGTAATGTAGTTACAATGATGATGCTATCCATCGATGCGCTCCCAATGTGGAGGTAAGATGGCAATCTAGACAATCTCTAGATGAAGGGCTTACTAGTTTGTAATTCTATGTAAAGCTCAACATGGGTCATGCTTATATAGCTTTTACAAGGGGAGTCAATATAGATAAACATAGTCGGGATATACACAATAGTCGGCAAAATATACAATCTGACAATATCTCTAGGACCAGAAGTCCTACCATCTTAGCCCTAAGGGCCAAGAGGATAGGCCCCCCAGACCCCCTCTACACTCCCCCCATTAAGGTTCTATGGAGAAACCACATGACACCACATGGCCTTTATTTTTGCCTTGAATGGAAACCCAATGGCCCAGAAGTTTATGCCCTACCTAACCTAATGGCTAGGCTCACAAAGATCATCTATAACCATCAACAGTCACACATAGACCTCATCTAACTTAGAAGTTAGGGTTCCACAAATGTCTGAGCTCTCACAATGGCTTCTCCTCATAATGGGAGCCTTACAACTTAGAGCACCATGGATCATTTGTGGTAACTTGAGGGTGGATTATTGACCATATCTAATAGACATGCCTTGAAGAACCATGATTAGTAGTAGAATCTTTTCTAGGTGGGGAATATTCTTCTTAGGTCCAATTAGTCTGGATGCACATGGATCTCATGTAGAATACATTATTGTTCCTATTGATTATCTCACAAAATCGATCAAGGCTAAGATAATCACCAACAATAAGGTGATGATCATGAGATAACTTTTGTATGAAAATGTTTTCACAATGTTTATTCTACTAATAGAAATTGTTAATGGTCAAGGAAAACATTCATTAACAAAGTGATTGAGTGCTTGTTAGTAAAAATCTTGTTCGTTTCCAAGAAGTGTGCACCAATCATCCCAAGGTGAATGGACAAGCAAAGAGTTCAATCAAAGTCTATGAATAGTGCTTACAAGATCATTAATAGTGGGAGGTGCGATTGGGACAAGAAACTTCACCATGCTATTTGGACATATCATGCAGCATATAAGATAGCTATAGGTGCCACACCTTTAGTCTTATCTACAAACAAAATTCCATATTCCCTATCGACTTTCTTGTTACGACTTTGAGAGTTGTTTGCTAGTATTCTCTTCATAGCAAATAGCGTTTGGGGAATGGAGGTTACTAGAAATAATTTCCAGTGTGTTTTTATTCCTTGAATATCACTTCAAAAACATCTTTTGGTCAGAAATGGATTCATAATAGACAAAGAATATGACAGAGAAAAAATTTCTACATTACAATAATGAAAATAGTACAACAGATTATAGAGTTAAATTCCAGCTTCCACATGCTCTCTTCCTATCTTTGGTTCCTTCTAACACTCTCGCCTATGTTACATAATACATGTTTGAATTTCTTTAACCTCCCTTGATTGGTTACAAAATTTTGAATGACGGCTAACATTCTTGGGAAGTTCTAAGGACATTTACAATTTACAAAGTTAGCAAAATTCTGATAATTACAAAATTCTAGGTAGCCGTATTGGCAAAAGCCTAACACTAGCATGCACGGTGGACTTGAACCCAATAAGTTACATCTCATTTGTATCCAAAGGTGGATTTTCTATTCTACCTAAATCATACAAAAACCCATAAAAAAGTTCACGAAGTTGAGCTACTCCGGATTTAACTATCTCTAGAAAAGCTCCTAATTAGGATCATCTGTTAAGTGAGCTTTCTAGACTACTTCTTTTGCTTATTGACATCTTATCCAAAAAGTCAGAGTTGTTGCCTCTTCTTCTTGAGCCTATGTCTGTAATTGTTGAATCTCTGTATTCTTTTGTCCCACTTTATCCTATTTAGTTTCTATAGTCTTCTATAAATCTTCTTGATTCTTCTTAAGCTCGATTATTTGAACTTCCTTATCTACTAAAATATGAGTATTTTCTGTAATCAGCTGCATAGAATCTTGCAATTGGCTCTCTAAATCCTTGATTCCTTTAGCTTTTGCTAAGGTGACTTGCAAAAATTTCTATTAAGGAAACTACCTGATCGGAGAAAAAATTCTTCTTAGTAAGTAGAGTAGCAGCCTGGTTCTACAGATCATCCTTATCAACTCTTGCTCTCCTTAGTTCATCTTGCACCGCATGCAATTGCTCTATATTTTCTTGATGATCTTTTAAAGTTTCTTTGATATGTATTTCCAAATCATTGACTTTGGACTTCAAAGCTTGAACTTCTTCTTTTGGAATATGGGTTTGGCCAACCAAAGCATCCTGTAATTCTACAATCTATTATTTTAACAACAACAACTCTGCATGCATCTATTCCATTTGTGTGTGGACAATACTTTGAGCTTGCTCCATCCTTTTCCATCTGTAATGAACACATGGTCAACAATCAAGCCACACCTACAATTGTACTTGACTAAATTTGGAAATCCTTCATGAACCAAGGATAGATGATGGATGAACATCCAATCATTGGTAGTTGAACTTGCCCTGGTTGTGTTTTCCATGGGTCTGGACATCTTTTGTTAAAAGTTGGAAAGTTAACAGTTTGTGTAGATTGACTAGTCTGCAAGAAGTGATCAATTTTTATCTTGCAACAATTTGTTGGTTGAGATTTTGGAGGTTGCTATGTTTGTTGTTGTTGCTGTTGTTGTTCCTCATGTCTTCTTTTTCCAACTCCATCTTTTACAAATTTCATCATTGTTCTACATCAACGGTGGCATCCAAATCGTCTTGTTGTTTCCATTGTACTTCTGATGTTCCTACACTTGACGGACTCTCTCCTCCTCTGCATGACAAAGTGCCTCCTGCACAATATTGATTCGAGCTCTCTTTTCATCATTTAACAGATCAATATCATCTGAAACCGATCATTTGCCTGGTCGCTTCTGAGCTAGGAAATTTGATTCATCTACCACTTCAAATATGCGTGGCTCAAGAAGACGTGCTACTAGAATCACCAAAGACAATAACACTCCAAATTTTGTGTTGAGTTTTTGTACCTTTTTGGTCGGATGGCACAAGTGTCGTACGTCTTTCTTCAATTGTCAAAAAATAACCTTTGCCCAATTAATTTGACCATTGGCCGCCATAGCATCCACCATTAAAGAGTACAGGGTCTTTGATACACCGTAATGCTTAGTTTGAATGAACATGACCAACGTAGTGAGTGGTGGGAAATGATCTATAAGTGATTGTAAGTGGAAAAATATACAAAGAATGATGTAGGACTATACACTAATGTACAACAAGAGTTTGGATGTCAACCTATACAGATCAGCCTACACCAACTACCTCGAACAAGGTGTATCCATGCACCTCAAACTACTCTAGACTAATATCGATAAGAGTCAATCTCAGATCTGACTTATGCAAGAACTGATGAAGTTCTTGCAAAGATCTGACTCGCTTTATGCCTATGTCAATCATTGAACCACTGGCAACTCCAAGTGCAAATGCTCCAATAGCAACTACAACATCTCGTCTCAAGCATAACAACTCATACATCAGAGTCTTGAATGCTGAAAAAACATGTGATACCGTGGCTAACCTACACATGTCAGCCATACCTATATCCAAGGCATCCAAAGCACCATCATCAAGACCAACATGTCCTGACATATTTGTGTCAACATTTGCTATGAGTGAATCCAAGAATGATTGCATGATCGCTGATTCATCATCTAAATCAATCATCCTATTAGCAAAGGATGTGTCTAGCTGTGCATCTTGAGAGCTAAACTGCTCTATCAGACACTTTGTAGCATGAGAGCAATCATGCTCTACCACACTGTATATGAACATGCTCCACATGAGCTAGTCACACAACTCAACACCAAGATCAAACTCTAACTGAGTATCATCACAATGCTCTACATGAGCATCCACATCATGCTCTAAAGCATCCAGCTGATCATCTGAAGTGTGCTCCATAAGAGCATCCACATGATCAATAAAATCATGCTCTATATAAGCATCATGATCATCCAAAACATGCTCTACATGTGCATCTATCTGAGCATTTGAATCTTGCCATACATGTGCATCATGAATGTCAATAGACTTATGTGTAGGTAGACAAAATGAGACATGATGAGTCTCATATCGCACATAAGGTTGAACTCCCATTGAGACAAGATGACAGTGGATATCTCTCACATGAAGTATCTACAGTGGGTACATGTGCCAAGGTGTGCAAACTTTAGGAAACACCTTGTACAAAGTTTCATTGGAAACTTTACACATTTGATCAGTCAATGAGTGAATTAAATGTAGCAAACTTTTCTGAATAATTAGTTTCTTCACAGTTAGCACAAAGTTTGATAATCTGACGTTGGTCTTCCAAAATTGGTTAAGCTTTTGAGTTGTTCTTGATATAGAGGTGCTCTAACATCAAGGATAACTTGTTCTTTTGGAGACTAACACTCTCCATCAAAGATATCCTCTTTACTATTGCTAATAATTTGGACATTCAAAATGCCTTAAAAGTGAGGTGTGAATGTAAACTTCTTCAAGATAAGATCTAAATGGGTTCATTTTTGTCCATTTGTCTTCGTGCACTTTCTTCCATAGGGTCTCTTGCCACGAGGTATCAACATCTAAATATGAGTATATGAGTATCGATTATTACTAGGTGGTGAGCGAGATGTATCCCTATTAGACATGTCCAATTGTTATTTCTTTTATTGTTTTGAAGGCTTTTGCAAAGACAAAGCCTTTTGACCATGATCTATCTCATCATGCAAGGTAGTTGTATTCACTCCTCTATTGTTTGAAGGTTCTTGAGTGAGAAAATTTTGAAGAGGAGGCATTTGGTCTTCAATGACTTGATTTTCAATGTCAAGATCTTGAAGTGAAGAAACATGGGAGTAATTCTATAGAATCCCTTGGTCAACCTATCTTTGTGTGTTTTGTAAGTCTGCAAAGACTAGGGTAGAAGATGAATTAATATATTGGGTCATTTGTTCAAACAAATCCTCAAACATTTGACTATTCAAGATAGGGCTAGGTGCCTTCCCAAAAGTTGTTGAGAAACTTCTATCATCATTTTCTAGATGTCCGACCTCTATTTTTCTAAATCTACTATATGATACCATTTATTATGGTGTTACAATGAATATCCTTCTTTTACCCTAGCCTGATATGTATGTAACATCTTTCATAGCTCTTCAAGCATTGGTCTTGGAAGTGTTGAGCATGCCATTCTTCTTTGTGTGTGAATTTCTACTTTCTCTCTTTCTTCTAATCTCATTTTAAAATTGCAATTGAGAATTGGTTTGAGTGAGGGAATTTTCCAAGTCATTCACTTTCTTTTTCCAAGAATTCTTTTGTTTCATGCATCTCTGGACTCACATAACGAGTGCCACCAAGTCTTTGCAGATCAAATGGGGTAAATTGACATTAAGAACGATTCGAATGAAACTTCAATTAGCAAAACATCGCATGGAAAAGCCTTTGGGTCTACAAGAAAGAGTTTTGTTGACTACATTTGGCACATAATTTGAGCATACAATTTCTATTTACAAATTTGGAAGGGATAGCAATTATGGGTTATGGTTGGGATGACCCAAGTATGAGTTGTTCAAGATTAGGATGGTAGTTTATCTCCAACAAAAAAAAGATGTTAGAACTCATATTATTTATAATTCTTATGAAGATGTGCCACCACTTCAATGGAACACCATCATCAACAATATAGATGAACACATGAGTGATGAATCCTCTAGTAGTCTAGAAGAGGTAGAAGACACTTGAAGATGACACTCATGTGTAATGTGCCAAGTAGCACAATGTGAAGAGAAGAGAAGGCACTATAATGAGACCCTTGAATGGAAATAATGTAATTTTTGTTGGCCTATGGAAGATCCTACCTATATGCCTATGCGTTTATTTGATAAAGAATTTCAACCATATGATTGGGATCAACTCTTAGCCACATTAGATATAGCTATCAATGAGCAAAAGTTAGTGGATTTTCAAGACATAGAAGGCTATGATTATTCATGGTATCATTGGAGGATGACTAGGATGTGAGAGATGTTGTTTTACATAGAATCCTACTCATGCAAGGTGTGAACCAAAACACAGAAGAGTTCCCATGTGTTTAAAGAATTCCTTAGAGAATGCTTAGATGTATTCATTGATGACCTCTACACTCACTCGAAATCTAGAAGTCAACACATTCCAAACCTCAAGCACATCTTTGATAAGTTCCACATTTATAAGGTGTGCATAAAGGTTACAAGTGTTAACTATCTAAAGAGTAGGTAAATTTGAAAATAAATTTGAAGAATTATTGTGTGTTATGTGAGCCGTGTAACAATAGCCAAAATAGTTCTCCCTCTAGATTGTCAGGTTGCACATTGATTGTAAATGATATCTCATCATACTAACCACCAGACTCACTTAGTGTATTATATAAGGTTCTTGGTCTTATTTTAGATAAAACAACACTCTCTTTTATAGAAGATCTACTTCCATCTAACTTCCTATTGAGTGGATCTCTATTGTACCCTCACGCAATAAGTCTTCATTTTCCTATGATATTTCCTAATCTTAAAATCATACATGTGAGGATTTCCATGTGAGTGTTTCACCTCCATGGATTCTAACATACAGTGAGGATTCTAAAAATCTAAGAATCACACACACGTTAATGCACATACAATTCTTTTTAATGCTTGGAAAAATCTGAATTCAAAGAGAGGGTTTAGGTAGGTACTAGACATGCTTCCAAATTAATTCCTGAGTAGACAAGTCTACTTGCTTAGAGATCCTCGTGCAACCACGTGGTTAGATCACACTCACTATGATTTATATTATCTAGACATTTTAATTGGCATCGCATGCACAATTGTCAATACTTTTTGGATAAAAGGAAGGCCATTCTTCTGTTATATCCCTTTTATCTTGTACAATTTGTCAAACTCAATTTTCTATGTTGTTACATGTCATCGTAGCCCACATGAAACCCAAAATAACATTAAGTCCTATCCACAAAGCCACCAATCAGTGGTATGAGGACTCTACATGACAAGATGAAAGTACACACTTCTTTATCGAGAGAGAGACAAGCACAGACTTAGGTGCATACATGCATGCACGCACACGCAGTCATGAGTATGCAAAAGGTAACATGCTCCAAGAAGCTCTCTATTACTCAAGAATGCATAAAAATCCATAAGAGTTCTAGTCTCAACAATCTAATCCCAATAAATGAAATCTCACTTTCCAATATTTCTATCCACATTGTGGTGTTCGGCCTAGCCTTAAGGTTAGTATCTAGAGACTATTTGGAGGCCAAAACAACGTCAAAAAATTATGAGATTCACTGTCATAATTATACCCATGCTTACAAAACTTGAGTACTATTTTGTTTCACAATTTTATACCCATGCTTACAAAACTTGAGTACTATTTTGTTTCACAATTTTTGCCCTGTTTATGAAAAAATTAGGATGTTAAGAAAAAAATAGAAATTTTTACAAGTATTTTGGGTAAAAAATGGGAAAAAACTATTCAGGGGAGAAATTGAGATGGGAAAACATTTGATGTGTTATATGTTCAAAAAAGTTGTATGTGAGTTCTTGGAAACTTAGATGATATATATATATATATATATGTGTGTGTGTGTGTGTGTGTGTGTGTGTGTGTGTCTATGTGCAAAGCAACATAATATGCATATTTGTGACTTAAATCCAGTATTTGCAAAATGCAAACAATATCGTGTTTGTCTCAATCTACAGAAGTGCATCTTCATGGTGCAACAAAGTAAAATTTTGGGACACATTGTCTCGCATAATGGAATCTTGATAAATGAAGACAAAGTCAAAGTCATAAAAAATCTATCAAGGCCTAAGAACCTCAAGGAAGATCAAGGCCTTATGAGCCATTACAACTACTATTGGAGGTTCATTCATATGTATGTGCTCATAGCTAACCTATTGTTTAGGATATTGGAGAAATTTGGATGGAATAATGACTCTGAAAAAGAATTCCATGAGTTGAAAAGTCATCTGAGTTCAACATTAATCTTGAAAGCTCTAGATTGAACTAAATCATTCCATGTGCATGTAGATGCATCAAACTATGCCATCAACTATGTTTTATCCCAACCGATTGATGATGCAAAGATCAACTTTCTGATTTCTTATGCCAATAGGACATTGAACAACATCGAATGGAATTCTTGTAGGACTAACGAGTGAGAAGGACTTGGAATAGTGTATGCAATAAAGAATTTTTGTCATTATATCTTGGGAAACAAGTTCAAATTCCTTATTGATCACGAAGCCTTGTTATATTTGGCTAACAAGTGTTTTGCTACAAGCATACTTGCGAATTCATTATTACTCCTCATGGAAGTTGAATTTGATACCATAGTAAAAGATGATAAGACACACTTCATAACTGACCATTTGCCCTTTCCTTGCTTGTAAAATGTATTTCCAATAAGAGCATAGTCTTGAATCTCTTCCTATGAAGTTCTTTGTTTGGGTATGGTCATATCTATAGGATATATGCTAGATTTTAGCTAATCTACTATTTTGTTGCTCCATGAGGGACACAAAGGTACATAGTAAAGGTAGCATGCTTAATGATTGGAACAACTTGGCAAGTGGAATACGCACCAATATAATCATGAATTGTGCATTCCATATGTAGCCAATATATGCCATTTCTTTGCATATTCTACAAAATCATTGATTTTAGAGGACATCTACCAAAAGCATTGAATTGAGATTTACCTACTAACAATATGTGTTTCTCTTTCGGCATGCAAAAAGAAAGAATTCCATGTGCATCTCAATGATATAAAAAAGACGCATTGATGTGCAAGTTCTTGGCATTCATTACACCTTCTTTACAAAACTTTAGGTATTGTGGACTCAACCCATTTGGGTACAAGTTCTACATCAAAATGTTATGTTTCTAGAGTTTCATTATTGATTTTTTCATTAAAATCAATACTTTTTATTCTTGGCAAATGATTTGTGTGTACATGAGTACTGCCCTTCTTGACTACCACTTCAAAATCCTATTCCATTTGGAGAAGGAACCAACATACTAACATGCCTATAGCACAAGGCTTACTGACAAGGTATGGTAGGGCATGATGGTCTACAAAGACCTTGAATCTATGGCCAATAAATAGCGTCAAAACTTTTTTACTGCATAGACCATGCATATTCCTTCATGTTCTATGGTAGTATAGCTTCTCTCAAGAGGGATGAGTTGTTTTCTTATGTATGCTATGGGGAAGTTCAGTTGCTTGCATAAGTAGGTTGTAATTAAATGCAACCAATTGCAAAATTAGAAGAATATATGTGGATATGAATGGTTTATTCCAAATTAAGGCCTTTAATATAGGTGCTCATGTGAGATGTCTTTTGAGTTCTTGAAAAGAGTTTTCACACTCTTTCGTCCACCCAAAGTTTTTTAGAAGATCATAAATTTGCATAGCAATGGTTGGATACATGTGTATGAATCTTCTAGAATATCCAAAATGTCCCATGAAAGTTTGGAGTTCTTTGGCATTTTGTAATCTCAGTAGCTGTACTATTGCATGCACCTTTTTTCCATTAATTGATATGCCATTTTTACACACCATGTACCTAATGATTTTATCTTCTACACAACATATTTTCAAGATTTAGGCACACATTATACAACTCGATTTGTTCATAATCCTTTTGGGTCAAAAACATGTTTTTTCTTTCATCCAAATATGCACATAAATTTTCAATATATAGTTCTAGGAATTTCTAAAGAAGTTCCTTCAAGACATGGCACATGAGCCTTTGAAAGGTTGTTGGCACATTGTTTGATCCAAATGGCATTTCATGAAAAGCATACATAATCCATTTTGTTGCAAAGATGGACTTATGTTGAGCCTCTAGAGCAATTGGTGATTGATTATAACTAGAGAAATCATGTAAGAAATTGTGCACCTCTTTTCCAACTACCCTTTCTAATAAATGATAAAAAATGGGTAACAAATAAAAATCCATATAGTGGTTGCATTAAATTCTTTCATATTAATGAAATATGTAGTTTTTTAATCGTTTTTGGTGCCACCATTATAGAGGAGACCCATTCTCTCTACTCAATCTCATAGATGAAACCAACTACCAATAATTTGTCTACCTCATCCTTAATCTTGGAAGAGTAGGTCTCATTGTAATTATATGGCCTCTCTTTGGTGGCGTAGTTATACGGTGTGCAAATATGTATGAATAAATCCTTTCATGTCCTTGTAGGCCCAACAAAGGAATCTCTATACTCCAAGAGGAGCTGAATCAGATATGCTTCCAAGGAACTTTATATATCATCTACAATGTATGGGCATCTTTTATTCATTTTTATCAATTGTTATGACCACCTTCTTTGTGTCTTCTTTGTTATCATAAATCTTTCCCCTTGTGTTTTCTTGTTTAGGGATCTAAGAAACTATTTTGTGTTCCCAAACTTGGTATTTCATATAGTGCTTGGGAACTCAAAATGTTTTCATCTTTGTTGACTTATTTCTAGGAACAATAGCTTTTTCATGCTCCTATTCTATATCATGGACTTGGAAGATATTGTGTGTAGGCTTGTCCATGTTAGAAGTTTCAACTCCGTTCCCCATGTTCTTCATATTCTTCATTAGAGTATGGAGCCCTTTGAATAATATCTAATCCTTCATCACTCGATGGGTACAATATTATATCCACATGTCTCAGTAGCTCAAGTAGTGGATCTTCTACAATACTAACAATAATAGATCCAATTCATAGCCATCTTTGTCCCAATGGTGTGTCAGCATTTGTTCCTTAACCACTACTTCGATGGCATTAGAATATGAGCCCAAACAAAAGAATCAAATTCATGCTCCTTAAGATTATCATTTAATAGGATCTTTAAAGTGTCTTTCAACTGATTGGATTTGTTGTTGATGTCTTGCTTGACACAACCAAAGACCTATGCCTTTGTGCATTCAGGAAGGTTGACTCAGACTCCTACTCTTTATAGAGCTTTTTTCCTCATCATCATGCATCACATGCCATTGGAGAGGTGGTATGTCTTTGTATTTGTATGCATTTTCCTACAAATTTATCTTTTTTCTTATTCCTTGATGCTAGATTTAAATAGCATTATCTCCTATTCTTGAATCACTTTCATAACAATGGTAATTTGAAGAGTACTTCATAGTTCTAGCCTTGATATATCAAGAGAAATCTCATGAATATGTCAGTATGTGTTTTTGCTTTGTCCTTTCAAACTATGGACTATCTTCGGCATAATTGTATTTTTACACTTTGAATCTTCTTCCTAATCTCTAAGATATTGCGATAGATATTTGAACTGAGTTTTGACATTGTTCCATGTTGGGCCTACAAACTCATTAAGAGATAAGTCACTTTGCATTGACTTGTCACATGTATGAAACTCTAAGAATGGAGTTTTGGCTTGAGATTTGGCCTCCTTCTTCTAGTTAGGATCTAAAATTATCTCTTTGAATTCACCTTGCCAAGAAAACTACATTTTGGGTAATATGATATCCTCCCTCGGTAAGAGATCATTGATCTAGATGGGTTTTGGTTCTACTAGAGTCTCCTAGATTTCAGGGACTAGATCTTTTGGTTGATATGCATCCACAACTTTTTTTAAATGTTATTGTCGCATGCATGTGGGAAGAACAATGGAAGGAACCTTTTGTGCTACCTTCTAGACAATTTTAGTCATTTATTGACACATGTCTAGTCATTTCTTCTATGAATACTCTTGTTGGTAGCCTTTTTCATGATGCCCAACCGATGGTTGAGCTCTATGTATTGACATGATAAGCTCTCAATAGTCATTCTAACTCGAGGATTCTAGGGTGAGCATGGTCTGATCTAAGCTATGGCCATGAGTTTGTATAGGTTAGTTCCTAAGCACTAATTTGTGATCTTTCTTGCAATCAAATTTTCTCCTTAATGAAGTCATCTTACTTCCACTTGAGGGAATCCTCAAGTTTAGCAACATTCTTCTTCCATTTGTTTTTTTTCTTCATCTTTGAGTCTTCAAAGTTCCTTTTGTTGGTTTAGAGTCCTTGGGAGGCTCCTCTTTGTTTTCTGAGATATATGGATCAAATTATTTCTTCCTTTTATCTTCCTTCTAAGCTTTGTCTTGTGGTCACCATGTTAACAGGTTTAGGTTTGCTCCTATCAAGATTCTATAAATTATAAGGATAATATTCGTATAGATGTGTTTTACCATAATCACTACATAAAGATTTCTTGGGTGCTATGGATGGCGATTGGGAAACTTGTTGTGCAAGGTACAATATCTAATGAAGTTGTCCTTGTTGCATCTATATTAAAGACCTCTTAATTCAGTAGGTCTAAACTAAGGCCAAGTTATGTTCTGATATGGTACATTTGTGTAATACACCTTGCTATACCCATGCTCACCATATCCATAACTTTGATTCTAGTAGTCATTATATACACTTGAATAATCTTGATAGATCAAATAGTACATGGGTTGGTCATAATAATGTGCATATGCTTTAGGTTGATTATATTCCATAGAGTTTTCTTATCATATAACTTCTATGAAAATCACATCATATGGCATCATATCCTCTTTATATGTTCTTGTGCATGTTTATACTAGCATGGAACCACGTGTGGAGGGCCATGTGGTTGTTTATTCGACATGGGTCATGGTGGGTATACAAGGTCCTCAACCATAGGTCTAGATGGATATTACATGGATTGTTCGATTAGATAGAAGTATGTTCGAGGATACAACTACTATTATAAGGCCTTGGGATTTGATATTTTCCCATAACTTGTTCGTTTTGGTCCTAGCCTTGCATAGAATACTTACTTACGATTCGATGATCATAGAATCACTCAACAATTGAGTGATTCATTATCTTTTGCTCAATCTCATAGTATTGCAACTGTGGATGTGCAAGAGGACATCATCTTCTAGTACACAAATAGGATGGATGGTCTCCTTTGCATTATCAACATCTTTGGGTGGTAGCTTTGAGGTTTGCAACTTAAATTTTTTAGCTACTGCTTTTTCCATTTTCCCTATTGATGAAGAACTAGTGTGAACACTTGGAGTTGATTTAGTTGATTATGTGAAGGCTTGAATAGAACTACACAACTCATCTTCTATCCTTATCTAATATTTATATATTTTCCAAGATGGTAGGGCACATCAAATATGTTGCATTATGTAACTTATCACTTTTTTAGCCATCAAGGAAATATGCAATTCATTTGGTTGTAGATGGAAGGTCTTCAATGGTGCATCATGCTACATATTGCTTGTGGCAATTTGCAACTAATCGTACGTCCTCCTTGCCTTTCTTTTTGAAGCTCATAGTCATGTTAAGGTGCCATGCCTATCCTATTTTAACGAATTCTATAATGATAGCTCCTAGTGAATGACATATGTTTTGGAAATCATGTATGCTTAGTAGTTGGAACCAAGCTAGAGTTTTTCCTTTCAATATAAGTGCAAAGACTTTGTACTATGTGAAGAAGTCATGGAATTTCTCTATATGAAGCACTTTCTTTAATTCAAACTTGTGTGCAAGTGGATAACCTTGTCCTTTACAGTACTCTTGCATAAAATTTTCCACTTATGGAGGTCATAGCCATCTTTCAAAATTTGGTTTTGGTACTTGATGTTGTGGCATTTTGTTTTGTGCTAAGACTTGAGAAATGGGATTGACTTGTGGAATTGGTGGCACGTGTTGGCCTATGGGCAAAACAAGCTTCGGTATTTATGGTGGCCAGGTGGGGAATGTAGGGTATGTTAGGTTTTAGTGGTGGGTATGTTAGGTTTTAGTGGTGGAATTCTTTGCACGGGGATCAATTGGCATTGTATCTAGAGACAAACTAGACAGGGATTTCCATGTGGTTGTTATGGGTACAAATGTAGCATTTGTAAGCAACGTAGGGATTGATGTGGTTTGAGTAAGTGAAATAGAATTTTTTGAACGATTGTAGATGTGTTTATTGATTACACACATGAAGTTTGTATTGCAGCAGTAGTGAGAGTGTTCCTTGGAACTATTGAGATTAGTGGAATGGGATTCCATGAATTATGAGTTGAGGTAACTATCATCTTGGGAATTCCATTCACAATGATAGGTAGGCCATGATGTGTAAATTGTTGGTGGCCTCCTACCTCAAGAGGCAAGACTTCGAGTTAATTTAAAAATATATATATATAATGGTGTAGTATGGGCTCTTAATCAATCCTCTAACACTCTCTACTATAGAGATGCTACTATATGTAGAACTATTAGTTCTAATTATTTTTCATGATCTAAGAATCAGGCACATGAAGACTCAAGTAAGCAACCAATCAAACTATCCAGTGTAGTGATTCCTTTTTCTCTCTCAATTTGACTAAATTTTGACCCAAAAGTTATAGTGATATCTAAAATTTTAATGTTTGAATTTGAGTCTTAGTTGATTGTATTTAAAGTCTCGTTTTATGTTGAATCGCGAAAGATAATGTACACCTACAAGAAAATAAACCACACGTTTGTATACATCTAAAAGAATAGGAAAGGAGTTTTGGAGTATGATAGGATCTCTAATGAATACATTGAATATATTACAATTCTCTCTATAGCGGAGAAATGAAAAAATCCCCTTCCCCAAAGGCGATCTATCTTTTGAGGTCCTTAGTCTTCAAATGTAATAAGGTTTTAGGTATGTCTTTGTGGTCTTTTTAACCCCCTGCCCCCATATTGGTGGAAATTCTTTAGAGGCTCTATTGAATCCCCAATATCACCCAAATGGTCAACTTCAAAGACATATATCGTAAATGAGTATTTGAGCAAAACGTTAGGTCAAATCAGGCATTTGGGGATCAAAACAAGTAATATAGACTCTCAAGACGCCTTGGAAGTTTTGAGAGGCTCATTTCTTATTGTCTTTGTGATTAACAATCAATTGGATTAGCCAACCAATTTTCAAATGGGGCGAGTGATTAGAAAGAGCCCCATGAAGTGATTGCTTGAATGCAAGATTCCAAGCGAGCAACATGAATGGTCCCTCAATTTGCGAATGGCATTATTCTTACCCGAATCGGCCTCTCGTTAGATTATGAATTGTCCATGCTTCATCAGCCATTTCCATCATCTTTTGTAAAATTCAACTGATAGTTAGGGGCAGACAACGATGATCTTCATGCACCTCACCTTTTGTTTTCTAAAATTTTCCTTATAAAAATGCACATTGAAGTCCAAAAGTATCTCTTGAAGGGGTTTAAGTGTGTACGCACAAAATTATCAGTTGAACATCTACTCGGTCGGGGGCATGGAAACCAAAAAGATATGGAGAGTAATGATAGAGAAAAAGAGTGAATATTGGAATTCATAAGTTGTAGACTATCTAGAAATAATATCTCGGCATGTTTTAGAGATACTCCCCCTTGTCATATATCAAAATGGGTGAAATTGCAAGCTGTACGTGCTTGATATTCAAACATTGAAAAACAACACCGATAGAGATAAATTAGGCTTTGAAGTTCTATCGAGAATCGCCTTGCCTAGTTTTGGAGCTCCTTATGTGTGCATAAAACCAATGTAAGGGAAAGACACCTTAAGACTTGTATAGCCCCTTGGGAAACTCTTTTGTCACCATAGCCACTCCGAAAATTCAAAGAAGAAGGAGAAACGTGAGGAAGAACAAGAGATGTACAAGAGCTCGCTTCTTACAATAGCAAAAAGTCTAAAAAAATGTCCTCTCACTGAGCTTCGTACAAAAATGTGTAGCCTTGTTCATTCCAAAGTGGTCACCCTAATTAAAGATAGTCTTATACTAACTTTAGGTCTATTTTAGCCATGTTATTGAACTATATAAGCTATTGTGAGTCTAGAGTATACGTTCGGAAATCTTCACATGCTTTTTGGAATTACAAAATTTCATACATTCGTAAAAATGAGGTCTATCCGATAGAGGTAAATTACAAAAAATTGATGATGGTTTCAAATTTTTTTGGCATGTATTGTGCCTCCTCTTGCTTTTCCATACCTCTTTTTCTTCATTTACTTGTCTATAGTCTTTTACCGAGGCTTGCATGCTCAACACTCCCCTCTTCCCTTACAATGATTATGAGGATTCTATTGCTTTAATGAGTGTATCGTAACGGTTTTGCAATGCTTGGAGTTTAGGTTGGTGATCGTTCATGATGGCATACTTTTTGTTATCCTCTCGCTACAATTGAGAATTTTCTTGGTTTAGTTTCTCGTATGTAGGTTTTCTAGGAAATTATTATTCTTTTGGTAATGGTGTATGTGTGGTTAAACATATTAGGAGGTTGTTATTATCTTCTCGTAGCTTGTTGTTGTCAAGGCTTTCTGATCTTCTCCATGTGCGGAATGTTTATCTAACTAAATTCTTGTTGTAGATTTCATATGGTTTTATCTTTCTCAATATCTACTTACCATAATTTTTGCACATCATTAATTCCTAAAGTTTGAGAGGTCTTTGATATTATTAGCTCTCACCATAATTTTTCAATCAGCTTTTGGTCCTCTTCTTTATTGGTTGTTGTATTTAATAGAGGTTTCTTCATGTGAGCCAATATGTAAGTGACTTCTCTTACATCCGGATGGACACCTCGATACACATTTAGATTTGGGAAACTTTCTTTGTGTATTTTTACTTGGACCCTTGAGATCGCTCCTTCTATCGGCAAAGTGGTTTTCCTTTGTATCATTGTAGCACCTTTAATTAGTGACATGGTGGATACCATTGATACTTGTTTTGTCTTAGTGGTTACAAAGATGGGTGAAATTTCCATGATGATGGGTGAGGTTTGTTGGGTTGCTCCTCCTATGGTTTCCTCTTGTGTTGGGATGATTGGAGAGTGAGCAAAACTTACTCCATCTACTTCCATTGGTTGAGGCCATGGCATCATATAAAAATTCAAGTCCACAATATTTACAAATTGGTAGGGAGAGTTCTTACCTTGCCCTCATTCTTGAGAGAGTTTCCTTGAAAATAATAAGTGTCTTCTTCTTCAACTACGTAGGGGCTATTTGGTCCTTTCACGGCTAAATTGCATGTAGGTTGCCTTTTTTGCTATAGGATTGAAGAGTTTTCTAACAAAGGTGGACTATGTTCTTGTAATTGGTTTTGCCTCTTTCTCTCTATGTGTGACCGACTCTGTAAATGTACCATAGTGAAAAACTTCTTCTTGACCTTGATGTTTGCAAGCCATGTCCTCTTTGATAATCATTACTATTCTTGTCTTGCCTATTATCATTGTTTCCAGACAAATTGTTTATTTCATGAGAGCAGGATAGCTCATACTTCTTGTCATTCCTTCTTCTTATTTGCATATCACATGTTACCTCTTTAGTAGATTGATATGATGCCCTTTTATGTGTAAGTTCCAACTCCTTTCTTCTAGGGGTGAGTCTTCTTCTTCATTAGACTAGTGTGACTCCACTTAGCTTGTTGATATAAACAACTTCGTGAACCTAGATATTGCTCCCACTTCACCATCATCTTATGAATACCATATGTGGTAAGATGATATTACATGCACCAACAACAAAAGAGAGAGGAGAGAGAGAGAGAGAGGTTCTTTTCATTGACTATGAAGACAAAATTCACTATAATAATGGATTTTCTTCCCATATATATTCCATCCATTTGATGTTTGTTGTCCTCTACCATTAACATTTCCACATTTCAATCTAATGCTACCTCCTTTTTCTCTTTGTGTTTGAGTTTGTTATTTTCTTCATTTCCTTGATTTCTTCTCAATGTGCATTTATCTTGTGTTGGAGCAAACCAATCACAAATTGGTGATTATACAGATCTTGGAGAATGCTTATGGTCAGAATGAAGCAAAGGAAGACATTTGCAAAAATGAAGAAGAAGTCAAAATGTTGTCTTGTACACATATGTACATATAAGTGAAGAATCTTGTAAGCTACCATAGTTAAATCCTTAGGATGATAAGGAGTAGAGTCATAGACGCGAGATGAGTCCAAAGTCATGTATATAAGATAATTATGACAAGAAATGTATGAGAGAAAGTAATAGAGTCATTTTTGTAGATGACAATTTTGAGGAAGATGTGTAGAGAGTTTTTTCCCAGAAAATAGCGACGGGTTTTTCTCTGAGTGCTCTCTGTCTGATCATGTGGATCAGAAATCCTTTTGTACACATCTAATTGAGAAGCTAATGAAGCTATGTCTAGAGTTTCAGAATTCAATTCCTCTCCTACTGTGAGAATGATCATTAGGAACATTCATATGTAGAATGTGAGAACTGAAGCCAAAAGTAGCGCACTTTTCCGTCTCAGTATTTTGATCAGATCTGAGTGTATACTGTAAAGTTTTTGATGAGTGAGCACTTAAAATTTAAGTTAGAAGATGAGGAAGCTATGGCTAAAAGCATTTAGCAAAACGGGTTCCAGATTGGGAGAAATCAAGTTAAGAAGTTGGCTATGTCGAAGGCGCAACTTCTGAGAGTCATTTTCTGACATGTATTTGATCTTAATGATCAAATTAAATTTTTGGTGATTAGTTTTGAGAACTAATAGCTAGTATGATTGCGCAAAGGTATTGCTAATACTTGTGCATCATTTACTTGAAGAAATTTGAAGATTTGTGCAGGTAAAGAAGTTGATATCTGAAGCAGACTTTCTGAAGTTGACACTTCTTCACTCAGAGAAGTGTTGCTTGAAGTTTTGAAAAAAGGAACATTGTTTGTGTAAAGTTTGGTTTATAGCTGACATAGAAGTGTTCTTAAGTCAGTGTAGATCAAACCTTTGGAGATTAAAAGGTCTCCAACAGTGGTATCAGAGCTAAAGGTGAAGTACAAGAGAAGAAAAGATAATCGAAGTTCCGACTGGTGCAGATATTGAAGATCTTTCAAATCAAAGGAGGATAAAGACAAATTATTGAAGATAACTTGCAGAGGTTCATAGTACAAGTTCGAAAGAATCAAGAAGGACAAAGAATATATCAAAGGTACACTTTCTCTTCATAAACCATAGTAATTGCAGATACAGAAAGTTAAGGATGGGAGAAAGCTTGCAAATTGATAAGCTAGATAGGGAGAACTATCCAGCATGGTCCATGAGGATGGAAGCACACCTCATGAGCAAAGACCTTATAGCATTTATTACAGGAGATGAAGAAAAACCTGAGTTTGCAGATCCTAGTATTCCTACTAGGGAAGAGCTTGCAATGTTGAAGACTTGGATGAGAAAGGATGCTCAAGCAAGGAGTATCATTTACATGGCTGTAAATGATTATCTTTTACCTCACATCAGAGGTTTGGAAAGTGCTACAGATGTTTGGAATGCCTTGGAAGAGCATTTCCAAAATACTACTAAGTCAAGGAAGTCCTCACTATGGGCTGAGTTCACAACATTCAAGAAGAAGAGCTCACAATCAATTTCAGATTATGTGGCAAGGATGAAAGATATTGCAGATAGCTTGGGAGAAGTGGATGAAGACATTGAAGAGGAAAAGTTGGTAAGACAAATACTTACAGGTCTAAGAGGAGATGAGAAGTGGAAGCCTTTTATATTGTCCATAGAATTGTCACTTGATCACTTTACTCCTGACCTTAATCAATTGCTAGGACACATGCTAACCTTTGAGCAGGATCTTAAAGGAGACAATGATAGAAGTACAAGTCAAGCTATGTACTCCAAAGACAAGAAAAAGAATGGCAAGGGAAAACAATCAAATGATGATGAAGGGAATTCAAATCAAGCTAACTTCACAAAAGGGAAGACAAATTTCAGAGGTAAAGGAAGAGGAGGTAAGAACAAAGATAATGCTAAAGCTTGTTGGATTTGTGGCAGAACAAATCATTTGGCAAATGATTGTTGGTATAACAATCAAAGTGGAGGATACAACAATCAGAATTATAGTCAAAGAGGTAGAGGAGGCAGAAACCAAAGAGGTAATTTCAGAGGAAGAGGTGGTAGGACATCATATGGTAGAGGAGGTGGAAGAAACTTCCAATCTCAGTCCTACAACAATAATTATTACAATTATGCATCAGATCAGAAGGATGACATGACTCTTATCTTGAATGCAACTCATGAATTAATGGGAGATGATCAAAGAGTGTTTTATATTGACTCAGGGTGCAGCAACCATCTGAGTGGGAATCTATCCTTGATGACTGATATGGAAGCAAGGGTGAATGGACATACAGTTCAAACAGGTGACAATACCAAACATAAAGTGGAGAGCATTGGATCAGTGAAGACAAAGAGTGGAAGTACACTTCTGAGTAAGGTACTTTATGTTCCTACTATTCCTAAAAATTTGATAAGTGTAGGGCAAATTGTGGAGAAAGGATATGAAGTAAGATTCACAAATGATGGTGTCTATGTACAAGATCCAAATCAGGGATATAGAACCATAATTGCAGGTAAAAAGGAAGGAAGATTGTTCACTCTCAAGGTCCAAGGTAATGTGGGACATGCATTGTTTACCTATGGAGGTCAAAAGGTATCTGAATTAGACCTATGGCATAAAAGGCTAGGTCATTTCAATGAGAGAGCTATAAAGGAGATGTCAAAGAATCAGGTGGTGCTTGGATTGCCAAACATTGAAGGGCAACATATGGTGTACAAGTGTGAAGCTTGTCAATTAGGTAAAGCACATAAAAGTTCTTATAACAAATCAGGGTACAAGTATTCAAATATGCTTGAATTGGTTCATACAGATGTATGGGGTCCCTCAAAGGACTATAGCATAAATGGATCCAGATATTATGTGTTGTTTGTTGATGATGCAACCAGGTGGATTACTTTGTATGTAATCAAGGACAAATCAGAAGTCTTTAAGACATTCAAACATTTCCATGCTTATGCAGAAAGGATCACAGGACAAAAGCTAAAGAGGTTAAGATCAGATGGAGGGGGAGAGTATTTCTCTAAAGAGTTTGATGATTATTTGTGGAATGCAGGTATCAAAAGAGAAGTAACTTGCAGGTACTCCCCTCAACAGAATGGAGTAGCAGAAAGGAGGAATAGGACTCTTGTAGAATTTGCAAGAGCCATGATGAAGGAAAAGAATTGTCCAAATTACTTATGGGCAGAGGCCATTAACACTGCAACATACCTTGTGAATAGGTTGCCTTGCAAAGCTTTGGATGGAGGAACCCCTTATGAAGCATGGTGGGGTAAGAAGCCTAGTCTTGATCATTGTAAAGTATTTGGATGTATTGCATATGCTTATGTTCCTTCACAATTAAGACATAAGCTAGAACCAAAAGCAGAGAAGTATGTGTTTATTGGATATGATGATAGACAGATGGGTTACAGGTTGTGGAGTCCATCCACAAAGCAATTTCTTGTTACTAAAGATGTGACATTTGATGAGCAAAACACATGGTATACAGGATCACCAAATGAGTATACAGGTGTTGAAGAAGTTCAAAGGAAAGGAAAGGCAAAGGTAAAAGTTTGTGAAGAAATTGTTGATGAAGTTGACTCTAGATGTAGAGTGCAGGATCATGTAGAAGAAGGGCCAAGATTTGATCCAGAATCAAATGAGGCTGAAACTTCAAGAAGTGCAGAAATCAGAAGATCTACAAGAGAAAGGAAAGAGCCTATAAGGTATAGTTATGATACATCTTTCCTAACAACAAAAGATTATGCCTACATTGTGAAAACAGAAGAAGATCCAACCACTTATGAAGAAGCCAAAGGTAAACAGAATTGGGAGAAGGCAATGCAAGAAGAGTATGATGCTCTACTTGAAAATGAAACTTGGGAGTTAGTACCAAGACCAAAGAATCAGAAGGTCATTGGATGCAAGTGGGTATATAAAACAAAGAGGTTTGCAGATGGTAAGGTGTCTAGATATAAGGCTAGACTTGTGGTCAAAGGTTATGCCCAAACTTATGGGGTAGATTATGATGAAACTTTTAGTCCTGTTGCTAAGATGTCTACAATTAGGACATTGATTGCTATTGCTGCTTGCAAAGGATGGAGATTATCACAATTGGATGTGAAGAATGCATTTCTTAATGGTTACATTGCAGATGAAGTATATATGGAACAACCAGAAGGCTTCATGAAATCAATTGGATCAGATTATGTGTGTAAGCTCAAGAGAGCTTTATATGGGTTGAAGCAAGCCCCAAGAGCTTGGAATTACAGATTGGTCAAGTTCTTGAATGAATGTGGATTTCAAGCATCAAAGGCAGATAGTAGCTTGCTAGTGAAGGCAAGTGAAAATGGATACATTTAGATGTGCATTTATGTTGATGATATTATTGTTACAGGAACAGATGCTCAAGGAATCAATGAACTCAAGAAGCAAATAGAGAAGGAGTTTAAGATAAGTGACTTGGGAAACTTATCTTATTTTCTAGGAATGCAGATTGTGTATACTCAACATGGAGTATATGTTTCACAAGAAAGATATTTGAAGAATCTTCTAGCCAAGTTTAACATGGAAGATTGCAAGACCTCAACTACACCATTGGAGGTAAATCATAAATTAAGCAGGTATGGAGGTGAAGAGTTCAATGACATGAAGAAATATCAGAGTTTGGTAGGTAGTCTAATCTATGCTACCTTGACAAGGCCAGATCTATCATATGCAGTAGGTGTGTTGTCACAATTTATGCATTGTCCAAAGAAGACTCATTGGATTGCAGCCCAAAGGGTACTCAGATATATCAAAGGAACCCTAAGTGAAGGTTTGTACTATGGTTTCACTTCTGACACAAGAATTAAAGTGTTTAGTGATGCAGATTGGGCAGGTGACTCAGATGATAGAAGGTCTACTCATGGATATCTATGTTATGTTGGAGATAAGCTAGTATCTTGGTGTTCAAAGAAGCAACATACAGTTGCTTTATCATCCACAGAAGCCGAGTATAAGGGAATGGTAGAAGCTGCAAAAGAAGTCATATGGTTGAAGACCTTGATGAAAAGTTTTGAGATTGATCATAGTACTCCAATAATTTTTGGAGACAATATGAGTTCTTTGTATTTGGCAGCTAACCCTGTTTTTCATGCCAGGACTAAGCATATAGAGATACAGTATCATTTCTTGAGGGAAAAGGTACTTGATAAAGAGATTGAAGTGATGTACACTCCAACAAAAGAACAAGTGGCAGATATGATGACAAAAAGCTTGGATGGACCTAAGCTACAGAGATTCAAGGAGATGGCAGGAGTGAAGAAGAATGGAATAATCACAATTAGTGATTGAGGGGGAGCTGTTGGAGCAAACCAATCACAAATTGGTGATTATACAGATCTTGGAGAATGCTTATGGTCAGAATGAAGCAAAGGAAGACATTTGCAAAAATGAAGAAGAAGTCAAAATGTTGTCTTGTACACATATGTACATATAAGTGAAGAATCTTGTAAGCTACCATAGTTAAATCCTTAGGATGATAAGGAGTAGAGTCATAGACGCGAGATGAGTCCAAAGTCATGTATATAAGATAATTATGACAAGAAATGTATGAGAGAAAGTAATAGAGTCATTTTTGTAGATGACAATTTTGAGGAAGATGTGTAGAGAGTTTTTTCCCAGAAAATAGCGACGGGTTTTTCTCTGAGTGCTCTCTGTCTGATCATGTGGATCAGAAATCCTTTTGTACACATCTAATTGAGAAGCTAATGAAGCTATGTCTAGAGTTTCAGAATTCAATTCCTCTCCTACTGTGAGAATGATCATTAGGAACATTCATATGTAGAATGTGAGAACTGAAGCCAAAAGTAGCGCACTTTTCCGTCTCAGTATTTTGATCAGATCTGAGTGTATACTGTAAAGTTTTTGATGAGTGAGCACTTAAAATTTAAGTTAGAAGATGAGGAAGCTATGGCTAAAAGCATTTAGCAAAACGGGTTCCAGATTGGGAGAAATCAAGTTAAGAAGTTGGCTATGTCGAAGGCGCAACTTCTGAGAGTCATTTTCTGACATGTATTTGATCTTAATGATCAAATTAAATTTTTGGTGATTAGTTTTGAGAACTAATAGCTAGTATGATTGCGCAAAGGTATTGCTAATACTTGTGCATCATTTACTTGAAGAAATTTGAAGATTTGTGCAGGTAAAGAAGTTGATATCTGAAGCAGACTTTCTGAAGTTGACACTTCTTCACTCAGAGAAGTGTTGCTTGAAGTTTTGAAAAAAGGAACATTGTTTGTGTAAAGTTTGGTTTATAGCTGACATAGAAGTGTTCTTAAGTCAGTGTAGATCAAACCTTTGGAGATTAAAAGGTCTCCAACATCTTGCACACCTTTGTTTTTTCTTCCTCTTCTTCTACCCATGAATCACATTTAATCCTAGATTTCCTTGAAAATTTTATCTAAGGTTAAATCCTCTATCACCTTGAGAATGATGAATTGGTTAAAATCGAGGAGAAAGTCCCTCACATAAACAATGTGGTGAAACATCTACATGTATCATCATCCTTAAGTCCATTAAATATATGAGCCACAAGGTTACTATCAATGTGTAGTATGAGGGCACACTTGTACACCTTTAATTGATCAACCCAAAAAGACTAGAAAAAAATCTAGTTACTCTTGGAGGATATAAGAAGATACAATGAAGGGCCCCTTGTCAAGGTTCCCAAATGATCAACTCTAGGAGTGTGCATGACTAAACAAAGCACCTAGACCCCCACTAAAAAGAAAAAACTAGCGAAAAGAAGAAAAAACAAAAGGATCTATAAGAAGGAAAAGGTCGTGGCCCAACCATCACAAGCACACTACAAGACGGACCTAAAGGCTTTGTAACTAAAGTGTACATAGGGAAAACTTTCAAAAGATCAAACAAGATTGTTAGTCACCAAGCCAACATAAGGAGGTTGGTGTCCAAGCTACACGGAATGGTGTAGAGGACAAAGAAATCCCATGAAGATATATGATTTGAAGATCAAAATATGGAAACAGTTATGGCATTTGGTTGTCCATCTCATCTCAAAAAAAGTGGTAGCTCTGAAATCTTGCCATTGATGCCCATAACAAGGATCTCAAGAGTGTACCATCTATATCAATCAATAATAATAATAAGGATAGGTTGGTGTATGCTAGTACTAAGGTCAATCATAGTCTTTGATCTAGGATCATCTATTTTAGGGTAGTGTAAGTGGCTATTGGAAATGATTCTGGTCGTTCCTCAATTCAAATCATTTCATCATGTTTTATTCGCCACAATTTCTTCTTCTTGATTCTCTTGAAAGATTCTTGTCTTTCTTCCTCTTGGATTCTTTTTGCTTCTTCTTTCCTTTCGTGTGCTCTAAAATTTGTTCAAGTTGTCATCTATAAGCGGCTTGTTATAAAGTTTTGCCATTCATCCATTGATGTAGTTTGGCAAAATATCTCTCTCAAGAGTTGCAAGGCTAACCGCACCACTTGTAGAAATGTGATTGATGATAAATGGTCCATATAATTTCTTTGCATGCTACTTAAGCTATAGAATAGGACTAAATCTCCTTCCTTGAGTCCTTTGTCTTTGTTATCTTAGTCATAGTATGCCTTTTGTCTTCTTTTTGCAGCATATATATGTATTACCACTTAAGAAATGAAGAGCAAAAAGAGATGGTTGTACTAGTTACGAAACCAAAAACCCCTATCTACACTAACTAACCACAATCACCAAATCTCACCCCTAGAGGTAAGAGTGATGTTTGACTGACTCTTTGGTTGAAGAGTTAAAGAGTCTCCTTTCAAGCAATGTTTGGATATCTTGTTGAGTGATACTCATGCATGATCGTGATGTCCATCACACAAGTTACCAAGGCGTGATCCTTGCTCTCCTAGGCAATGGTGCCAAAATGTGTTGACTCATAATATAGGGCATGCTCATACACTTCTAATTTATCAATCAACAAAGAGTAGAACTCAACTTGATTGTAGTAAAAAACATAAGCAGATGTCATGGATGGGCATCAGGTAGGGTGATGAAAGCATCTCTCTTTGATAGCCTCCTAGAATATCGAGAAGCTTCCTTGTTTGCCAAGTTCACAAAAACAATTCCCAAGTGTTGTGATCCTTTTGAGATGAATTTCTCAATGCACAAGAGTGATAGCAGGTGAAGTCACCAAGTACATGACTCCACTAGAAATTGTAATGGTCACGTAGTTCCTAGCTTGCACACAAGCATGATTTTCCCAAGCCCAAGGCCCTATATGCTTGATGGACTTGGGTGCAAGAATATCCAATGCTTCCAGGCCCTTATCTATTCAGTGCATTTAAGGGTGCAATGCTATCTGACGTTTCCAAAGGTTCACTATTGCATAGTGCTCTCATTTCAAAGCTCTCAACAAGTACTACAATTATAATGGACTAAATGCAAAAAGAGGAGGTCTAACGCCCCACAAATGTAGAAAATTCCTTCTCCTCAAGCAGTAATCACCTAACACAAGAATCTATTCACATTTAATCACCTCAAAAATGAAGGAAAAAAGATATATCATATTTACATAACTCATGAACAAGTGTCAAACACCCACGGTAAGTCCCTAAGATCACTCAAAATGCACAAAGAAGCACAAATACAAATTTTCAAGAAGAGAGCTCACAACATCATTCCACCAATTTAAAAAAGTCTATTTACAAGTGAGCTCTTGGCCTTTATATGTGCTTCTCCCAAGACCCTTCCATTTTTAGTTGAAAAAGGTCTAAAATCCCTATGTAATATGCGTCTATCTTTTGGATCTTCAAAGTATGAAAAGACAAAATCATATAAAAGCATAATCAAGATCTATCTACTTATACTCATCAATAAAACTTGAATATGGAACCTAAATCTGATCTATCTCGAACAATTCAAGTTCTTGCTTTTTATTGATGACTATGCTTGCTTCATCGTATAATTTTTCATTATAATCTATCTACGTCTTTGCATGATTCCCCATCCTCATGGCTAGTTCATCAAGACAGTTGAGGATTATTAATCCACCTCAGTTTCAATTGAACTCAACTAAGGTCACACCAGGACATTGTTTCCATAATCATATAGATGAACTATGGGCCAACGGTGAATTCATCTTTGTTAACAGATAGGGATCACCTATAGAATGTATTTGTTATCCAAGGACTTTGAATCATTATAGCAATCACGTGATTTCTTGGCAATTTGGACCAAAATTGGATGTGGTGCATATTCATCCTTAACTATAATCAAGCATGACTTTGATCAATGTATAAATCTCATGGACACTTTATAAATGTTGATTGATCCTTCCTCATTGTGAGAGATTCTTTTGGAGGCAAGAAAAAAAATATAATCTATCAAGAGTTACAATAAGGTAGACACTATGCTTTGATAATGGTGAACCCATTGATGATGTCATTTCTACAAAGCAAGGCACCCATTCTATCCACACTTTCTAAACGTTTAAGGAAAAAGGAGTTTTGTACAAAATGTGAGTTGATGTGGCTCTCTAGTATCAACACTCTGACTTTCACAAGCTAGACAAGTATATTGTACCATTCAAATCCATCTTTTATTGTATGAGGTATGCTTATACATAACCCAATGTCTAGGACCATCAATATTGAACCTTGGATAACAATCAACCTATTGGAATCAAAGCTCAATGGAAGAAGATGGGAATATTGAGTGAAGTTGAAGCTCTCACTATATCATCTTCACTGCTCTTAGAGAAGATGTAACCTACAATCTGATCTACACCATTAAAAAGTCATTTCCCTTTATGTAGACCAAAACGACCCCCATTGTTATTGAAGTCACTATAGTAGCTTGTGCTACGTAGGTTTGAGGAGCACAAACTTCCCTAATTACTAAAGAGCTCACTACCAATGTAGTGGAAAGAATAAAAAATAGTCACTTTGACAAAATCACACCACCTCCTACACCCTCTAGTAATAGCCCACTTGGAATATCTCTTTTTATCATGCATCAAAACACCTAAATTTAGTTCTAATGTTAAATCCACTAGAAAGTCAAAATTATCTCTCAATGATGACTTAGAAGAGGATATAACACAACCAAAAGAGAAAAGAGTACCTATTGTAAGACCATTGACCTCATTTGTCTTATCACCTGGCTCAATCATAAAACTTGAAGAGAGTGTCACACCTATCATGAGATTACTGTCAATGTATCAAGAATTTTTGGATGTTCCTCCATCATCTATGGTAGATTCACCCATTTATTCTGCTAAATTTCTTGAAGAAGAGACCCAACTAGAGTCTTATGTCACTGAGGCTCTTTACTCCCAAATCAACAAAGACATGGAAGAAACAAAGGAAACAAAACCACCAATGATGGATATTACATTATGCTCTAATGTACCAACTCATAATTTGAACCTGTGGAGGTTACCATACATACCAACATCACCATTTGAGAGCTTTCGAAGTTATCCTCCTCTATAGAACTTTAGAACTCCTTGATTTCAATAACAAGTGCACATACAATCACTTCACACACCAATGCAATTTCATGCACCCACTCACTCATCCCATTGTTCATTTTATCAAATGTGCTAACAACCATTTTCATGGCCACATTTCTTGATACCACAACATCATCACAACTACCATTCCCACCAATTTTTCCACCTTTTCATTCTTCTATCCCAC
>CM035418.1:17168789-17201289 GCA_020310875.1 Ceratopteris richardii | reverse complement strand
AATTTCTCTCTTGATTCCTCTATCTTGCAAGAATGCATCAAACTCATTTGAGAAGTACTCACCTCCTCCATTAGACCTTACTCTCTTTAGACTCCTTCCTGTTTCGTTCTCAACAAGTGCAAGATACTTTTTAAAGCAATTGAATACTTCATCTTTGTGTTTCATAAAATATAAGATAGTCCACCTACTGAAGTCATCAATAAAGGATACATAATACCTTGATCCAAAAATTGAGGGATCCTTACTTGGTCACCATACATCTGTATGGAAAAGCTCTAGGTAGTCCTCATGCATGTAGCCTTTCCTTGAGAAGGGTAACCTGTGAGATTTTCCAAACTGACAAGCACCACATTTATAGACCATGTGTTGCTTGGATACATTAGGTATCCCAAGCACACATTGATCTCTACATAGTTGCTTTAAAGCTCTTTCACCAACATGCCCTAATCTCAAATTTCAAGCTCTGATAGTGTTTGGTGTTTGTAACTATAAAGTGCAATATTCCTTGTATCTTCAAGTTCAAAAGTGAATAATCTACTTGTCTTTTCTCCTTTGGCTGTTCTCTTGAATCCATGTTGGGGATCCTCCACAAATGCTCCATATTGGTTGAATCTGACCTGCAAACCCTTTTCCACAATCTGTCCAACACTCATCAAATTCTTGGTTATTCTAGGTACATAAGAACCCTGCTCAATAGATTTCTACTTCCATCAGAGGTTTTAACATTCCCTACCTTGATCACTAAGTGCTTGGTGTCATCACCTGTTTGTACCTGATGCTTACCCTTTGGTTCCTCAAGGTTAGAGAGAAGAGCTACATTGCCTGCAACATGGTTTGAGCATCCTGAGTCAATGTAGAAGAGATAGTCATCATTTATACCTGGATTCGAAGTCATATTCATAATCAGAAGAGAATCCTCTTGCTCCTCTATATAGTTGTTGTAATCTTTCCTTGATTTGTAGCCTCCTTGGTAGTTGCTATTGTAGTTGTTGTTGTAGTTGTTATTGTATCCTTGATGGTGATTGAATCTTCCTCTTGATTATGTATATCCTGATGGAGAGTGTTAATCTCCAAAAGGACAAGATACTCTTGAAGTTAGAGCACCTCTATATCAAGAGTAACTCAAAAACTTCACCAATTTGGAGGATCAATACTCAATTTCCAAAATTTTGAACAAACTGTGAAGAAGGTCACTACACAAAAAGTCTGTTGCACATAACTCACTCATTGACTTATCAAATATGTTAAAGTTTTTTATAAAACTTTGCACAAGGTGTCGCCTATAGTTTGCGCACCTCCTTCAAGTTAAATCATTCCAAAAGATTCAGTGGATCTTGAGAAATGACCTTAACAAGTCACCTATGTCTAGAATTGTAGTTCTTTACAATCAATTTTGACACCTGTAACTTCTTAAGCTTGGTTCTCTCAAATTAGAACCCGTTTAATCAAATGCTTTTAGTCATAAGTAGCTTACCTTCCAACTTAAAGAATGAGTGCTTGCTTGCTCAAAACTTTACACTCTGGAAGGAGAACTGACCAAAACATTAGCATTGAATTTTGCGCCTCCTGCAACTTCTCTTCTTTACATTTACACATGAAAATGTTCCTACACTTAATTCTCTTATCCTGATCACAATTAGAAGCTGAAAATTTGTACCAATCAACTATAGACTTAGACTTGTCCAAAAGCATTTCACAAAAGATTCAACACAGAAGGAGAACACTCAGAAATATTGGGCGCAACTTTTCTTCATTTTTGGAAAACTTTACATCTAAGTGATGAGAGAGATCTTACTCACTTCTAAAGTGTCTATTGACTCATAAAACTTCTAATTTCTCTATTCACATTCTCTCTCTTATTTGCCCTGACATTTTTACTTGTATACATAGGCAGATACGTACAAGCTCATAACCATACAAAAGTATAAGTGAACTATCTCTGAATTAATGTACATATGTATATATATCTTCATTCTTTGAACACATGCTTCATATCTTGATCTTTTCTTCAATCCTTGACTTCAAACCTTCATTAAAACTTCAATTGTTGATTGCCCTGCACCAACATATCCACCTCTTTGGTATCCTCTACCTCTCTGATTCTTGAAGTTCATGTAACACTCATATGTAGTATGATTTGACAATCCACAAATATTACATGGTGACGAGTTATAAGGTCTCCTCCTACCTTGCTTACCTCCTCTGCCCCTTCCTCTTGAGGTTCTACCTCTCCTTGCATAGTTGGCTTGGGAGGTAGCTCCTTCATCCTCAATCTTCTTGTTCTTCCCTTTCTCTTTGGACTTACTTTTATCAGTGTATAGGGCAGAAGAGCTATTATCTCTTGATGAATCTCCATTCTTGTTGAGTTTGGCTTCATGGGTAAAGTGTTGCCCCATGAGTGTGGTAAGGTCTGGAATCTGCATGTCCATGTAGAAGTCCATGGTAGTTGTCAAGCTCTCCCATTTGTCATCAACTTAAATACCATTGATTACTTCTCTTACAATTTGCTCCTCTTCAATTTATTCTCTTATGCTTGCCAATTGATCAACTACATCTTTGACTTTCTTTGGTCACATACTCTGAGATGCCTTGCTTGGGTTGCTTTTCTTGAGTGGTAAACTCAATCCACAATTGGTTCTTCCTAGCCCTTGTGTTGGAAGAGAAATATGAAGACAGTGTTTCCGAAGTCTCGTGGGATGTCTTACAGTTCCTAATATGTGGAAGAAGAAAATCAAAAATTGAGTTAAGTAAGACCTTGATAATGCATCCTTGGCACACCATGTGTTGAGTCTTTCATGCTCTTCTCTTGTAGGTTGTCCTTTGCTTCTGAATATGGGCATCTCCTCATCTCTTGAGATGTATCCATAGAGGCTCCTTCCTTGCAAGTATGTCTTCATCCCCAAGGACCATGCTTGATAGTTGTTCCTGTCCAATTTATCAACGAAAGAAGGAAAACCATCTGGTATTTTACCTTAGCTTTGCTCTGATACCACTGTTGGGAAAGATGGATGGACACTCCAAGAAATGAGTAGGTATTACCAATTCCTGCTCTGTACCAGCCCCTTCTTGCTTCAGAGTCAAGTTGTGGCTTCTCTTAGCTTTCCAATGACACTATACAAGTGCCTATGTACTGTTGGTGCAGACCAATCACCAATTGAAGGCTTGGAAGATTAAAGGATGAAGGAAGGATCAACTATTGAAGCTTGGAAGAAAGACACATTCAGAGTATATGAGAAATGTACACATATGTACATAGTTCACTTAGATCTTTGCTTGAGTAAGAATCTTGTACAAATTATCTATAAATACTTTGAGAAAAGTCGGGGCATGTATGAGAGCATATGTGACAAGAGCTAGAAGCCAAGATTGAGGAAGTTAGAAGTCATGAGATAGAAGAAAAGTTAGTTGTGTTAGCTCTCATCACTCAGTTGTAAATTTTTCTGAGTAATTGAAAATCTTGCGCCCGATGTTTCTGCGTCTGCTCCGTCTGTGTTTGATCAATTGAGAAATCCTTTTGAGGATATCTAAGTTGTTAGTTAATGAGCCTCTGACCTGAGTTTCAGAGTCTAATGCAAACAGGCTAGGAGAATTGTAAGTAGGAACATTCATATGTGTTGAATGTTTACAGTTCTCTAAAACAGGCGCAAATTTCGAGTTTAATCTTTTGGTCAGATCTCACTCCATAGTTTAAAGTTTTGTGCAAGTAAGCACTTAATCTTTAAGTTAGAAGATGATCTACTCGTGGCTAGAAGCATTTGCTTAAACGGGTTTTGTACTGAGAGAATTGAAGTTAAGAAGTTAGGGGTGTCTAAATCGACTTCTCAGAAGTGCAGATTCAGACATAGGTAACTTGTGAAATCAATTTCTCAAGTTATACTAAAGCTTTTGAAGTAATTCAACTTGGAGGTGATGCGCAATCTCTAGGAGATGATTCGTACAAAGTTTCATAAAAAACTTTACACGTTTGATAGGTCAATGTGAAGAAATAGTGCAGCAGACTTTTCTGTGTTTTATCTTCTTCACAGATTTTCTCAATTTTGATAAGTTGGAGATTGATCCTCTAAATTAGTGGAAGTTTTGACTTACTCTTGGTATAGAGGTGCTCTAATCACAAGAGTAGGTTGTTCTTTTGGAGATTAACACTCTCCATCAGTGGTATCAGAGCAGGAGACATCAAATCAAGGAAAGGAGGATCCCGACTGCTGCAGATTCAAGAAATTCAACACTTGAAGAACTAAGAAGTGAAAGCTTGGAGTCAAAAGCCTGAGGAGAAGTCTACTCGACATCAAGAAAGGCAAAAGGAGTCTAATTCAAAGTAAAGGTACATACATTGTTTGTAAAGCTTGAAGATTTCAATACACAGGTGGATACAAGATGGGAGATGCTCTACAGATAGAGAAATTGGATAGGGAAAACTATCCTGCATGGTCAATGAGGATGGAAGCTCATCTTATGAGCAAAGATTTAATTGGTTACATCACAGGAGAAGAAGAGAAGCCAGAGTTCAGAGATCCTAGTGTTCCAACTAGGGAAGAGTTAGCAGATCTGAAAAATTGGATGAAGAAAGATGCTCAAGCTAGGAGCATTATCTATATGGGAGTCAATGATTACTTGTTACCTCATATTAGAGGTCTTGAAAGTGCAACTGACATATGGAATGCTTTGGAGGAGCATTTCCAGAACACTACAAAGTCAAGGAAGGCATCCTTATGGGCAGAGTTTACTACCTTCAAGAAGAAGGCCTCTCAATCTATTTCAGACTATGTGACAAGGATGAAAGATATTGCAGATGCTTTAGGAGCTGTTGATGAAGACATTGAGGAAGATAAATTGGTAAGGCAAATCCTTACAGGGTTGAGAGGTGATGACAAATGGAAGCCATTTATTTTGTCTACAGAGTTATCACTTGACCATTTCACTCCTGATTTAAATCAATTGTTAGGTCATATGCTAACATTTGAGCAGGATGTTAAAGGAGATGGTGACAAGAGTACAGGTCATGCAATGTACTCAAAGGACAAGAAGAAGAATAGCAAAGGAAAACAACAAGCAGGTGAAGATGAAGGAACAACTACTCAAGCCAACTTCCTAAGAGGAAGAGGAGGTGGCAAAGGTAGAGGAAGAGGCAGGAACAACAAAGATGGAGGCAAAGCTTGCTGGATTTGTGGTAAGACAAATCACTTAGCTAATGATTGTTGGCATAATAATCAGAATAATGGTGGATACAATCAAAATTATAATTCAAGAGGAAGAGGTGGCAGAAATCAAAGAGGTAATTACAGAGGTAGAGGTGGAAGGAATTACTTTGGAAGAAATGCAGGTAGAGGATTCCAAAGTCAACAATACAACAACACCTACTACAATTATGCTTCAGATCAAAAGGAAGATTCAACATTGATAATGAATGCAACTTGTGAAAGGCAGAATGAAGATCAAAGAGTCTTCTACATTGACTCAGGATGTAGCAATCACCTGAGTGGTAACATATCTTTGATGACTGATTTGGAGAGTAAAGTTTTTAATCATGTTGTTCAAACAGGTGACAACACAAAGCACAATGTGAAGTCAATTGGATCAGTGAAGGCCAAGGATGGAAGCACATTATTGAGTAAGGTTTTGTATGTTCCTACAATCCCTAAGAATTTGATAAGTGTAGGACAAATTGTTGAAAAGGGATATGAAGTAAGGTTCACTAATGATGGAGTATATGTGGAAGACCCTAGCCAAGGGTATAAACAGATTGTTTCAGGAAAAAAGGAAGGAAGATTATTTACATTGAAGATTCAAGGCAATATTGGTCATGCTATGTTCACATATGGAGGACATAAGATCTCTGAGTTAGATCTTTGGCACAAGAGGCTTGGACATTTCAATGAAAGAGGTATTAAAGATATGGTTAACAATGGTTCAGTGCTTGGATTGCCTAATGTTGCAGGTCAACATATGACATACAAATGTGAGGCATGTCAATTAGGTAAGGCTCATAAACATTCCTATTCCAAGCATGGTTTTATGTACTCAGAGAAGCTTGAGTTGGTACACACAGATGTGTGGGGACCATCAAAAGATTTCAGTATAAATGGATCAAGGTATTATGTGATTTATGTTGATGATGCTACTAGGTGGATCACTATCTATGTGATCAAGGATAAGTCAGAAGTGTTTAATACATTTAAACACTATCAAGCATATGCAGAAAGAATTACAGGTCATAAGTTGAAAAGACTAAGGTCAGATGGAGGGGGAGAGTATTTCTCAAATGAGTTCAGTGATTACTTATGGAATGCAGGTATAAAAAGGGAAGTTACTTGCAGGTACTCTCCTCAACAAAATGGTGTTGCAGAAAGGAGAAATAGAACTCTTGTTGAGTTTGCAAGATCCATGATGAAGGAGAAAAATTGCCCTAATTATTTGTGGGCTGAGGCTGTAAATACAGCCACTTATTTGGTCAATAGATTACCATGTAAAGCCTTGCAGGGTATGACACCATATGAGGCTTGGTGGGGTAAGAGACCTACCTTGGATCATTGCAGAGTTTTTGGGTGTGTGGCATATGCATATGTGCCATCACAATTAAGACACAAATTGGAACCCAAAGCTGAAAAGTATGTTTTCATTGGCTATGATGACAAGCAGATGGGCTATAGATTGTGGAGTCCATCAACAAAACAATTTATGGTTTCTAAAGATGTTACATTTGATGAACAAAGCACTTGGTATGCAGGTACAATCAACATCAATACAAGTGATGAAGAAGAAGTGAGTCAAAGAAAAGGTAAATCAAAAGTTCAGATATTTGATGAGCAAGAGAATAATGAAGTGCAGGTTGAAGTGGAAGAGACACCAAGATTTGATCCTGAATGTGAAGAGCCAGAAACTTCAAGGAGTGGAGAACTCAGAAGGTCATCAAGAAATAGGTGGCAACCTACAAGGTATAGTTATGATACTTCATTTCTAGCCACAAAAGATTATGCTTATATGGTGAATACAAATGAAGACCCTTCTACATATGAAGAGGCAAAAGGTAAGGAAAAATGGGAGAGTGCTATGCAGGAAGAATATGATGCACTATTGGAGAATCAAACATGGGATTTGGTTCCTAAACCAAATAGTCAGAAGATTATTGGATGCAAGTGGGTCTACAAGACAAAAAGGTTTGCAGATGGAAGTGTGTCTAGATACAAAGCTAGACTTGTTGTAAAAGGCTTTGCTCAAACATATGGTATTGATTATGATGAGACCTATAGTCCTGTGGCAAAGATGACAACCATAAGGACACTTATTGCTATTGCTGCATGTAAAGGTTGGAAGCTATGTCAACTTGATGTGAAGAATGCTTTTTTGAATGGTTATATTTCAGATGATGTATTCATGGAGCAACCTCAAGGGTTCAGAGATAAAAGGTATCCAGATCATGTGTGCAAGCTCAAGAGAGCTTTGTATGGCTTGAAGCAGGCCCCAAGGGCATGGAACTATAGACTTGTGAAGTTCCTAAAAGAACTTGGTTTTCAGGTGTCTAAAGCAGATAGTAGCTTGCTTGTCAAAGCAAGTGAAAATGGTTTCATATACATGTGCATATATGTTGATGATATAATTCTTACAGGTACAGATGAAGAAGGAATACAAAGGCTCAAGAGGCAAATGGAAAAGGAGTTCAAGATAAGTGACTTGGGAGACTTGTCATATTTCTTGGGCATGGAGATTACATATACTCAACATGGAGTATTTGTGACCCAAGAAAGGTATTTGAAGAACTTGTTAATCAAGTTTAAAATGGATGATTGCAGGGTAGCACCTACACCAATGGAGGAGAATCACAAATTGAGTAAGTATGGAGGTGAAGAATTCAAGGACATGAGACAATATCAGAGTTTGGCTGGTAGCCTTATCTATGCTACTCTAACTAGACCTGATTTATCATATGCAGTAGGGGTTTTGTCTCAATTTATGCATTGCCCAAGGAAAGAACATTGGATTGCAGGACAAAGGGTGTTGAGGTACATTAAGGGTACACTCAATGAAGGTTTGTATTATGGGTTTACCTCAGATACAAATATCAAAATTTATAGTGATATAGATTGGGCAGGTAATCCAGATGATAGAAGATCAACCTATGGATACATGTGTTATGTGGGAGATAAGTTAATCTCATGGTGTTCTAAGAAGCAACATACAGTTGCTTTGTCTTCTACAGAAGCTGAGTATAAAGGCATGGTTGAAGCTGCAAAAGAAGTGATTTGGCTCAAGACCTTGATGAAGAGTCTTGACATTATGCATGGGGTACCAATTATATATGGAGATAACATGAGTTCATTGTATTTAGCTGCTAATCCTGTTTTTCATGCCAGGACCAAACACATTGAGATTCAGTACCACTTTCTAAGAGAGAAGGTGATGGATAAAGAGATTGAAGTAATCCATACTTCAACAAAAGATCAGATAGCTGATATGCTTACAAAAGGCTTGGATGGACCAAAGTTACAAAGGTTCAAAGACATGGCAGGTGTAAAGAAGATAGAGAAAACCTCAATTGATGATTGAGGGGGAGCTGTTGGTGCAGACCAATCACCAATTGAAGGCTTGGAAGATTAAAGGATGAAGGAAGGATCAACTATTGAAGCTTGGAAGAAAGACACATTCAGAGTATATGAGAAATGTACACATATGTACATAGTTCACTTAGATCTTTGCTTGAGTAAGAATCTTGTACAAATTATCTATAAATACTTTGAGAAAAGTCGGGGCATGTATGAGAGCATATGTGACAAGAGTTAGAAGCCAAGATTGAGGAAGTTAGAAGTCATGAGATAGAAGAAAAGTTAGTTGTGTTAGCTCTCATCACTCAGTTGTAAATTTTTCTGAGTAATTGAAAATCTTGCGCCCGATGTTTCTGCGTCTGCTCCGTCTGTGTTTGATCAATTGAGAAATCCTTTTGAGGATATCTAAGTTGTTAGTTAATGAGCCTGTGACCTGAGTTTCAGAGTCTAATTGCAAACAGGCTAGGAGAATTGTAAGTAGGAACATTCATATGTGTTGAATGTTTACAGTTCTCTGAAACAGGCGCAAATTTCGAGTTTAATCTTTTGGTCAGATCTCACTCCATAGTTTAAAGTTTTGTGCAAGTAAGCACTTAATCTTTAAGTTAGAAGATGATCTACTCGTGGCTAGAAGCATTTGCTTAAACGGGTTTTGTACTGAGAGAATTGAAGTTAAGAAGTTAGGGGTGTCTAAATCGACTTCTCAGAAGTGCAGATTCAGACATAGGTAACTTGTGAAATCAATTTCTCAAGTTATACTAAAGCTTTTGAAGTAATTCAACTTGGAGGTGATGCGCAATCTCTAGGAGATGATTCGTACAAAGTTTCATAAAAAACTTTACACGTTTGATAGGTCAATGTGAAGAAATAGTGCAGCAGACTTTTCTGTGTTTTATCTTCTTCACAGATTTTCTCAATTTTGATAAGTTGGAGATTGATCCTCTAAATTAGTGGAAGTTTTGACTTACTCTTGGTATAGAGGTGCTCTAATCACAAGATTAGGTTGTTCTTTTGGAGATTAACACTCTCCATCATGTACTTTGGAAATGATGTGATAAATGATTGAATCGAAACAGACTACTTCCAAGTTGAAGGATCAATGAAAACCTTCTATTTTTGTTCACACACCTGTTGCTTGCTATGCTCAGTGCTTCCAGTATAGTAAGAATTAGAAAAATTCCTTTTGGAGATATCAAATCAACTTAATGAGCTAATGGTTCCAAGTGGAATCACTTAAAATGGTGCACTATACACCGAGCAATCAATTTAGCAATCAAATCATTACCCCTGGTTTTTTAGGACCTCTGCACAGTTTGACCAGTGGGTACTTTGACGCCTTTTTCTCCAAAATAGCTGAATGGATTATCTTCAAAATTTGTGAGCATATAGATGACTTAGAGAGGATTCCAATAAGCTATCAAAAATTGAAAATGGTGAAGGAATGACTGAGATATGAGCAATGCAAAATGATTTTTCTAAGTAACTATGACAGGGAGACCATAGATGAAAAGTATTGATCTATTGTATTAGAAGACAATGTTGTACAAGATCATAGGCATGATAATCAAAGCCTAATGATAATGAGTAGTGTAGGGTATATTGTAAGCCTCACTTTCTTACAATGTAGTCAAGGAGAACTCGGAAATGGAGTCACTTAGCGTTGAGTTTTTTTAGTCATCTTTTATAGATGATACATTTGAAATTTGAAGTTGAATTCTTCATTAGCTCTCACTAAAAGTGATCCTCCAATCTAGGAGATATTCTCTCAAGTAAAGTCGTGACTTTTCTAACTAACAAACTCCACGAGTTTAGTGGTGGTTACAAATAATCTTCCTAGTCAAATAGACTTTTACAAATGGTAAAAGATAAAAGGCTTCCTAGCAGTGGTTTCCATGGAGCTTCAATAAACTCTAGCCAAATGTGTACGCTTGGTATTTGCACCAACGTACATGCCCTAGGTGCCTGGTTTAATCCATAAAGAGCTATGTCTTTTTACACACATGATTAACCTTGATTGGGTCCTCATATCTAGGAGGTTGAGACATGTACACCTCCTTTGAGATCCATCCATTAAGAAATGCATTTTTTACATCCAATTGGTATACGTTCCAATTCTTTGATGTAGCCACACTTACCAATACCCTGATGGTTGGCATTTTGGCCACAAGTGAGAAGGTTTCTTCATAATCAACTCCTTGGGTTTGTGCAAAACCCTTAGCCACAAGTATAGCTTTGTACCTGCTTATTGATCCACCAAAATTTCTCTTGATCTTGTAGATCCATCTAGAACCACTTACCTTCATAGACTCCTTCTTTGGCACTAGCTCCCAAGTATCATTCTCCTTGAGTGCTTCAATTTCTTCATCCTAGCTTCCTTCCATTCTGCCTTGGTCTTTGCCTCTTCATATGATGATGGCTTTTCAAGTGACAAATCTTTTGCAAGATAAATAGAATGCTTAGTAACTAAAGAAGTGTCATACCCATATTTGATTGGCTTCTTGCTCTCCCTTTGTGATCTTTTGATTGCTTGGTTGGATGATTCAGGTATATCCTCCAACTTCTTCATCTTGACTTTGTCTTTAGATTTCCATGCCTTGAATTCTTCTAGGTTGATGATGTCCTCATCATCTGATTTGATGTCTTCAATCTGGTTTGGCTCCTCCTCGGTGAGGCTTGGAAATTCCTCTTCCAAGTCATAAGGCAACTTTACTTTCCTGCATTCATTTTCAAACCAAGAATCATTTTCATCAAACACATCTCTATTGACCATAAATCCTTTATTGGAAGGATTGTAAAACCTGTATCCTTTTTAATTCAAGTCATACCCTATGAAGATGCACTTCTTTGCCTTAGGGTCTAACTTACCTCTAATTTGAGATGGTATATGCACATAAGCAACACATCCAAAGATCCTACAATGATCAAGTGAATGTATTCTACCCTGTCATGCTTCATATGGGGTCATCCCATCAAGAGATTTTGATGGTAACCTGTTAACAAGATAAGTGGCAGTAGATACACTTTCTGCCCACAAATAATTAGGTAATTTTTTCTCATTTAGCATTGATCTAGCTGTTTCAACAATTAATCTATTTCTCCTCTCTGCCACCTCATTTTGCTCAGGGGTATACCTTGTTATAATTTCTCTTTTGATTCCTCTATCTTGCAAGAATGCATCAAACTCATTTGAGAAGTCTCCATCTGACCTTAGTCTCTTTAGGCTTCTTCCTGTTTGGTTTTCAACAAGTGCAAGATACTTCTTAAAGCAAATGAATACTTCATCTTTGTGCTTCATAAAATATAAGATAGCCCACCTACTGAAGTCATCAATGAAAGATACATAATACCTTGATCCAAAAATTGAGGGATCCTTACTTGATCCCCATACATCTGTATGGACAAGCTCCAAGTAGTCCTCATGCATGTAGCCTTTCTTTGAGAAGGGTAAGCTGTGAGATTTTCCAAACTGACAAGCACCGCATTTATAGATCATGTGTTGCTTGGATACATTGGGTATCCCAAGCACACATTGATCTCTAAAAATTTGTTTTAAGGTTCTCTCACTAATGTGTCCTAATCTCTTATGCCAAACTTCAAGCTCTGACAATGTTTGATCTTTGTAGCTATAGAGTGCAATATTCCATGTATCTTCAAGTTCAAAAGTAAATAATCTATGTGTCTTTTATCCTCTGGCAATTCTCTTGAATCCATGTTGGGGATCCTCCACAAATGCTCCATATTTGTTGAACCTGACATGCAAACCCTTTTCCACAATTTGTCCAACACTCATCAAACTTTTGATAATTGTAGGTACATATAGAACCGTGCTCAACACATTTCTATTCCCATCAGAGGTTTTAACATTTCCTACCTTGATCACTGAGTGCTTGGTGTCATCACCTGTTTGTACTTGATGTTTTCCTTTAGGTTCCTCAAGGTCAGAGAGAAGAGCTACATTGCCTGCCACATGGTTTGAGCATCCTGAGTCAATGTAGAAGAGATGGTCATAATTCATACCTTGCTTTGAAGTCATATTCATAATATGAAGGGAATCTTATTGTTTTTCTGTATAACTTTTGTAGCCTTCCTTGATTTGTAGCCTCCTTGGTAGTTGTTATTGTAATTGTTGTTGTAGTTGTTATTGTAGCCTTGATGATGGTTGAATCTTCCTCTTGATTGTGTGTAGCCACCTCTTTGGAAACCTCTACCTCTCTGATTCTTGAAATTCATGTAACACTCATCTGTAGTGTGATTTGACAAACCACAAATATTACATGGGGAAGAGTTGAAAGGCCTCCCCCTACCTTGCTTACCTCTTGTGATCCTACCTCTTGAAATTCTACCTCTCCCTGCATAGTTGGCTTGAGAGGTTGTACCTTCATCCTCAATCTTCTTGATTTTCCCTCTCTTTAGACTTGCCTTTATCTATGTATAAGGTAGAAGAGCTATAACCTCTGAATCTCCATTCTTGTTGAGCTTGGCTTCATGGGTAAAGAGTTGCCCCATGAGTGTGGTAAGATGTAGAATCTGCATGTCCATGTACAAGTCCATGGCAGTTGTGAAGCTCTCCCATTTGTCATCTACCTTAATACCATTGATCACTTGTCTCACAATTTGCTCCTCTTCAATCTCCTCTCCTATGCTTTCCAATTGGTTAGCCATATCCTTGACTTTGGTCACATACTCTGAGATGCCTTTCTTGGGTTGCTTTCTTTGAGTGGTAAATTCAATCCACAATTGGTTCTTCCTAGCCCTTGCGTTGGAAGAAAAATATGAAGACAATGTTTCCCAAGTCTCTTGGGATGTCTTACAATTCCTAATGTGTGGAAGAAGAAAAACAGAGATTGATTTAAGTAAGTATGACCTTGCTAATGCATCTTTGGCACACCATGAATTGAGTCTTTCATGCTCCTCTCTTGTAGGTTGTCCTTTGCTTTTGAAAATGGGCATCTCCTCATCTCCTGAGATGTATCCATAGAGACTCCTTCCTTTCAAGTATGCCTTCATCCTCAAGGACCATGCATGGTAGTTGTTCCTATCCAATTTATCAATGAAAGAAGGAAAACCATCTCCCATTTTACCTTAGCTTTGCTTTGATACCACAGGTGGGAAAGATGGATGGACACTTCAGAAAATGAGTTGGTACTGCTAATTCCTGCTTTGTACCAGCCCTCTTAGTCTTTAGAGTTGAGTTGTAGGCCCTCTTAGCTTTCCAATGACACTAAAAAAGTACTTGTAGTTTGGAAATGATGCAAGTTATGATTAATTCAAAACAGACTACTTTCCACTTCACAATCCAATGAAAACCTTCTATTTTGGTTCACACACTTTTGCTTGTTAAGCTCAGTGTTTCCAGTACAGTAGGAATTAGAAAATTCCTTTTGGAGATCTTAAATTAGCTTAAATAGCTAATGATTCCAAGTGGAATCACGTAAAATGATTGACTATATACAGAGCAACCAATTTAACAAGTGTAGCATTATCCCCGATTTTTTAGGACTTCTATAGAGAATGACTAGTGACCACTTCAACGAGCTTTTCTCCCAATCCACTAGATGGAATGTCTTCAAAATTTGTCAGCATGTATTAGAATTAGAGCTGATTCCAATGCACTATAGTCCATTGAAAATAGTGGAGTAAATGCTGAGATATGAGCAATACAAAATGATTGTTTTGAGTGATAATGACAGAGAGATCAATAGACATAAGAAGTGATCTATTGTATTATATGACAATGTTGTACATAATCATTGGCATGATAATCAATGCCCAATGATAATGACAAGTGTAGGCCATGAAGTGAGCCTCACTCTCTTACAATGTGATCAACCAAAGGCTTAGAATTGGAGTGATCTATCCGTGAGATTTTACATTCATCTTTTATAGATGCTTCATTCAAAATTTGAATTTGAATTCAACTTTGGCTCTCACTAAAATTGATCCACTAATCTAGGAGATATTCTCTCTAAGAAACTTGTAACTTTTCAATCCATCTAACTCCATGATTTTTGTGGATTTACAAAAATTCTTTTGGATAAAAGGTAACTATTCTCAAGCGATAGTTCTCATGGGTCTTCAATCATTCACATGAAGTATTCTCATGCCTAGCAAAGTGTGTATTCTTGGCTCTTGCACCAACAATTGATCTAAATGCCTTTTACAAAGGATAAAAGGTAACTATTCTCAAGCGATAGTTCTCATGGGTCTTCAATCATTCACATGAAGTATTCTCATGCCTAGCAAAGTGTGTATTCTTGGCTCTTGCACCAACAATTGATAGCCATGTAGATAATGCCCCTTGCTTGAGCATCTTTCCTCATCCAATTCTTCAAATCTACAAGTTCTTCCCTAGTTGGAAGACTAGGATCTTTAAACTCTGGCTTTTTTTCTTCACTTCTAATGTATTCCATCAAATCCAAACATGATCTTCCATTCTCATAGACCATGTTGTATAGTTTTCTCTATCAAGCTTCTCTATCTGGATTCTTTCTCCCACCGTTTTGTTGCTTGTGTTAAGAAATAAGTCTTCAATAGTTAGAGACTATACCTTTTGAGTTAATTCTTAGCTTCTTCTGATCCGTTTTATGTCCTTTGTATCTTTCTAAAGTTATTTTGCAAAACTTTAGCCTTCCAATCCTTTCTTAGACCCAATTTCAAAATCTATAGTAGTGAGGACTTTTCTCTTTAGTCTCTTGACTTAATCTACTTCTCTAGCTCTAATACCACTGATGGAGACCTTTAATTCTCCAATGTAAAGTCTACCTTGCCTTGAGAACACCTCTATGTAAATTATAGACAAGACACTACACAAATACTTCAAAAATTTCCAAGTTTAAAGATGAAATGTACTTCCTTCTTCAATTTTGAATTTTTGTTCTTCTTCAAATAGTCTATCTCATAAATCAACTTCATTACCTACAGATGACATGCAATGCATGGAAAGGATTGCTTTGTTGGAAAATATGTCTCTAGGCCCAACTGACCTTACATATCATTGATGTCATACATGCCTCTCAAGAAGTACTCCCTGATTAAAAGTACTGTAGAAAACTATGCGATGAGAACTTAAGAGACATGTTTGATCTTGATACGAATATATGGACTCAACTCATTTAAGGTGAACTTTTTAAAAGGAAAGTTATGTCTTTGCGAATCCAAAGTTCATGCTTGACCTCAAATTAGAAGATCAATTGGAGCAAACTCTCCACGTCTGTAGGAGTTGCTTGAAATACCATTAATTGCCAACCAAAAGACTTGTCGGGAAGTAGCACACTAGACCATGCATGGGATGATGCTCCATCCATCATACATTCACCAAAAATCCCTCATCATCCATCTCTTGAACCCCTTCCATGTACACCACCACTCATATAGATTGATAGGGAAATCGTAGTAGACCATACTAATTGAGAAACCAAACTATTTGAGAATCTCTTTCTTTGCCTACCACTAGGAAATAAAATTTTCTATGAATTGATGATCTATGGCTTGATGGAAATCTTGACTATATGGTTCATAAGTTCCACTCATTGTATGAATCTCATCAAGCATCTTTCACTTGTCATTCATGCAATGGAGATCAACATTTCACTTTCAATAAGTGACATGGTCAAGAAGGAGGGGAGCTCAAAATTGGGTTCCCTAGCATGTCAAAAGAATCCAAAGAATAGGAAACCTTACCAACAATAGTCCACCAAAAATTGGGTACCAAAAGCCACACTTCTTCAACAATGCAATCAACATTTAGTGTTCATATCCAAAGCTCTCCTACCACATCCAAGAAGGTCAAGGAATGACACTCAATGATTGATGAGATAGAATCTTTGATCCCAAAAGAGAACATCAAGAATGGTCCCACATGTTTCTCAATGCTACATACCTCTAATCAAACAAATGTGGGTACTTAAAAAGATCCTTGTGATTCTTGCAAAGGCTCTAAGTTTGAGATTGCAGCCATTACTTGAGACATTGATTCACTTGATGCATACTAGGTTTGTCAAGGATCATAGTTTCCTTGACAACATCTTCAACTTCCAGGAAGTTGTCTCCCTTGCTAGGTTGCAGGATGAGTCTCTTGCAGTTCTCCTATTGGACCTTGAGAAAGCCTATGATCTCATTGACTAGGCTTTTCTCGAGGACACAATGCTTTGTATAGGATTCCTTGCTACCTGGATCAAGGGTGTTGCTTCCCTTTACCACTCCCCCATAGTGAGGTTTTTTGGTTGGGGGCCGAGGGGAGAGATTTGACATTTTGATATCAGTCACGCAAGGGTCTAGCTCCTACTTTATTTCTATTCTTTGCTAAGGCCATGAGTGCCTTTTTGATTGTTCAAGATACTAGGTTACGGGGTATCAGAATCTCAGTTAAGAAGGAGGTCTTGTTGGATGCTTAGCTTGCTGATGACATTGCCATCTATTTGTACAGCTATAAGGCCAATATGATTAGATTTCAGCATGCTCTGGATAGACATTGTGATGAATATGGTGCCAAGATTAATTGATAGAAATCATGTGGTTTTTGGATTGGCTCAAATGATCTTCCTAGATGGCTTCCTTGCAATGAGTTTCAATGGATCCCCCTAGCACAACGATTAGATACCTTGGATGCCACATTGGTCTGGAGCTCTCATCTGAGCAGCAAATCTTGCCTCTCCTCTTGACCATTAGGAGTAAGTTATTGCATTGGAGCACTGCCCGTTTGTCCTTGACTAGGAGGGTTATGGTAGCTAACCAAGTTCTCTTGGCTACAATGTGGTGTGTCACCTCCTGTTGGATCTTTTGGATTTCTTGTATTATCTAGAATTTAGTGGCTTATAAGGAACTTTTCATGGTTTGATAGGAATGAAAGCTCCCCTCAAGGTAAGGTTGCCTTGTAGGTCATCATAATTCCACTAGAGCATTTTGAGCTTGGGATTATTCACCTTGCCTATCAAAGTAGAGCCTTGCTAGGCAAGTTTTCTCTTTGTGGTCTACTTTCTAGTCCGGCACCTTGTAAGGATGAAGCATATGGGCTTTTTGAGGCTACGTGAGGATTGCTTTGCTTGAAATATTTTGACGGCCTTAGAGCAGTTGGGGCCTACTCTTGTCTAGCTCACTCCCTTGTGTGTTGAGGAGTACCTCCTTCACCCATTACCTAGAATCCTCTCATTGGTATGGAGAGAGGATTCATGATTGGCTCCTTTCCTCATGTGTCTTGGCGAGAAGTTAGATAGGGAGACTGGACATAGTGTGGCCAAGTGGATCAATTTTAGGATCCTCTCCAAGGCGTAGCAACAAGATGGGTGTATGGGATTATTGGAGGAGATGGTGGACACCTTCCGGAGATGAGATGGTGTTTCAAATTCCTGCTTCAGAGTAGCCAAAACTGAGTTGAGAAGCGAAAAGTAGACCTCTTGAGCTTTCCAAGAAGTACAAATAATCACCCAAGTACTTTGGAATAAGATCCTCAAATCATTGGATCAACATAGATTACTTGGACTTTTCACTATAAGACAAAACTTGCTATTTTGCTCATCACAACTATGCTAAGAGAATGATTCTTAACAAATTAGAGGTGCATCCCGACATTTTTGAGACTTAGCAGTATGCAGACTAGTGAGCAATGTTTTGCTCATAGGTCAATTATGCCTGAGCCAATTAAAATGAAACTTTGTACTGAAACAATAGACAATTTAATGAGTCTATAACAACTTAAAGAACTAAAAATGATCAAGTACAAGCTGAGAAACAGATAAGAGAAGCTCACCATTCCGAGTGGTACATGACAGAGTAGAAGATATGAGATATGAGAAAACTATATGTATTAATGCACATAAATTACATTGACATTGGCAATGAATGATTGCAAAATGTGAGGGCAATGGTAGAGCTATAGTGTGAGCTTAAAATCCATATGAAATCCCTCTTAAATCTCTGCTATGTCTGGCTTAACATATGCAACTTTTGAAGCTAAAGTTGGAGCCCTCTTTTGAATTTTGAAATTCAAACTTCTAACAAAAAGTATCCCTAGCGTTTAGGATCTCAATCTCCATCTAACTCGCCATATAATTCCTAAAAGATTCTCCTAAGAACTTGTAATTGGAAGTGATTCCTCCAATCGTTTACAAGAGATCATTCATGTACTAATACATGAATGCACATATGAATTTTAGGCTATGTGATCAAGCATTTAGGCTTGAGTAATTGCACCAATAGCTCCTGCTCAATTCTAATATTCTTGGGCTTCAATTCTCTTTAATCTCTTGTAATCCAATCATCATCTTGAACCTGTTCAAATTTGTTCCATCCAAAGATTTAGTTAGCATATCGACACATTGCAAGTTTGTTGATAAGTAGGACAATTTTATGTCCTTGCTAAGTAGCTTCTCTCTCACATAATGATAATGCAATTCAATCTGCTTATTTCTTGCATGATATACAAGATTAGAAACCAAATGTAGTGAGCTAGTATTATCTCCAAAGATCATTGGAGTGTATGTATGTAGCCCGAAGTCTGAGTAGAGTAGGTTTAACCACATTGCTTGTGTTGCATTCTCTATGCCTCTATATTCAGCTTTAGTGGATGACAATGCCACAGTTCGTTGTTTCTTGGATGACCATGATGTTAGCTTAAATCCTGCAAAAGATACGTAGCCAGAGGTGCTCCTCCTATCATCTTTTGAGCCACCCCAATCTGCATCAGAGTATAACTTGATATCCAAGTCAGATGTAAATGGACAAAATAGCCCTTCATTTATGGTACCCTTCAAGTACTTCAAGATCCTTTTGGCAGCTTCCAAGTGAGGTTTTCTTGGTGTATGCATGAATTGACTCAATGTACTCATCCCATAGCATATATACACTCTTGTTAGGGTTGCATAATTGAAACTCCCAACAAGCCTTTGATAACTTGTAATGTCTTCAAGCACCTCTCCTTCATGAGCAATGAGTTTTATGATTCAACTCCATGCTTGTACCTGCACTTTTCATGTTTTCCATTTTGAACTTAACTAGTATATCATGGATATATTTCTCTGAGTAATGAAAACACAAGAAGCTGAATATACAAGCTCTAATCCAAGAAAATAAGCTAACAATCCAAGATCACTAATTTTAAACTCTTCCTTCATCTGAGCCTTGATTTTCTTGATGCCATTGGCATCATTCCATGTATTAATGATATCATTTTACATAAACACATAGATAAATAACCTCTATGTTAGTTTTCTTAATGAGCAATGAAGAATCTACCTTGCTTGCAACAAAACTTTTGGTCCTACAAGTATGTGACAAGCCTATGGTTCCAATCTCTAGAAGCTTGCTTTAAACCATACAATGCCTTCCTTAATTTACATACATAATCAGGTTTGTCATTGTCTTCATATCCTGGTGGTTGAGCCATGTAAAACGTCTTCTAAGATCCACCCATTAATGAATGGATTTTTAACATCTAATGGGTACAAATTCCAATTCTTTGAAGCATCAATACTTACTAAAACTATGATAGTTGGCATCTTGGCCACATATGAGAAGGTCTCCTCATAATCCACTCCTCGGGTTTGAGCAAACACCTTTGCTACTAGCCTTGCTTTATACCTGTTTATTATGCCATCTAAATTCTTCTTCACTTTGTAAATCCACCTCGATCTTATTAACTTCATGAATGGTTTTTTGGGAATCAAATCCCAAGTGCTATTTTTTTGAAGTGCTTCAATTTCCCCCTACATAGCTTCTATCCACTCTTCCTTCTTGTTGGCTTCTTGAAATGAAGAAGGTTCCTCTAACATAGAATCTTTAGCCATGTGTATAGAATGCTTGGTGACTAGTGATGTGTCATAGCCATACCTTATAGGTTTCTTGCTCTCCCTTTGAGATCTTCTAAGTGCTTGATTGGATGAATCTAGAATGTCTTCCAATTTCTTAATCTTTCATGTGCCCTTGGACTTCCAAGCTTTGAATTCTTCAAGATTGATCTGTTCTTCATCTTCTGAGTTGACATTCTCTGATGTGTATGGTTCTTCTTTGGTTAGATTTGGAAAATCATTTTCCAAATCATAGGGGGTAGCTTTATTTTCTTGCAATCATCCTCAAACCAAGAGTTATTTTCATCAAATATCACATCCCTACTAACTATAAATCCTTTCTTAGTGGGATTATATAACCTATATCCTTTCTGACTCTGATCATAGCCAATGGATATGCATCTCTCAGCTTTGGAATCAAGGTTTCCCCTAATCTATGAGGGTATGTGTGCATAAGCAATGCACCCAAAGATCTTACAATGATCTAAAGAAGGTCTTGTGCCATTCCATACCTCATAAGGTGTCATCCCATCCAACGACTTGGATGGAAGCCTATTGATTAGGTAAGTAGTTGTGGAAACAACCTCTGCCCATAGATAGTTAGGGAGCTTTTTTGATTCGACATTGATCTTGCAGCCTCTACTATTAATCTATTTCTTCTCTCTACCACTCAATTCTATTCAAGAGTGTTCCTTGTTGTAATCTCTCTCTTTATGCCTCTATCCTATAAGAAGGAGTCAAAATCATGTGAGAAATACTCACCACCTCCATCAGATCCAAGCCTCTTCAAACTTCTACATGTTTGATTCTCAACCAATGCCAAATATTTCTTGAAACAAGTAAAGACTTCATCTTTATGCTTCATAAAATAAAGTATTGTCCACCTACTATAGTCATCTATCAATAAAACATAATACCTTGATCTTGACATTGATGGCTCTCTGCTAGGACCCCACACATTTGTGTGTACAAGCTCGAAAGTAGTCTTTATACATGTATCCTCTTTTGTTGAATTGTTGCCTATGTGACTTTAAAAATTGGCATGATCCACATTTGTAAATCATGTGTTGCTTGGACACATTTGGGATGCTAAGTACACTCTGGTTCCTACATATTTTCTTCAATGTCCTTTCACCTATATGTCCTAGTCGGTCATGCCATATCTCCAATTCAGACAGGGTTTGGTACTTATAATTGAAGAGAGCAATATTTCTTGTATCTTCAACTTCAATGTTAAAAAGCCTACCAGATTTCTCACCTTTTGTAATCCTCGTGAAGCCTTGTTGAGGGTCCTCCACATATGCTCCATGCCTTGTGAATCTAACCTGTAAAACCTTCTCAACAATCTGTCCAACACTGATTAGATTCTTGGTTATTTTTGGCACATATAATACCCTACTTAGAAGATTCATGTTACCATCAGATGCTTTAACATTTCCAATCTTCTTTACTGAGTGTCTAATGTCATCACCTATCTGAACTTCATGCTTTCCTTTGGGTTCTTCAAGGTCAAACAATAATGCTACATTGCCTGGTACATCATTAGAGCAACCAGAATCAATATAGAATATGTACTCATCATCTTTACCTTGCTTGGTTGTCATATTCATGAGTAGTAGGGAATCCTCTTGATGATCTGTATAATTGTTGTAGTCTCTTCTTCCTTTGATGCCTCCTTAATGGTTGTTTTTGTAGCCTTGATTGTAATTGTGATGGTAGTTGTTTCCTCCATTATTGAACCTACCTCTTGATTGTCCATAGCCTCCTGTGTGGAAGCCTCTTCCTCTCTAATTCTTTGTGTTCCTGAAGCATTCATCTATGGTATGACTGGTCAAGCCACAAATGTTGCAAGGTGAAGAGTTGTATGGTCTCCCACTGCCTTGCTTTCCTCCTCTGCCCCTTCCTGTAGTACATCTTCCTCTACCTGTGAAGTTCACTTGAGAGGTACTTGCATCTTCTTCATTCTTCTTACCTTTTCCTTTATCTCTACTTTTATTTTTATATGTGTAAAGGACAAGAGATTGATTACCTCTAAGAAGCATGTCCATTCTTGTTGAGATTTGTCTCATGTGTGAAGAGTTGCCCCATCAATGTATTGAGGTCAAGTATTTGCATGTCCATATATAGGTTCATAGCTATGGTAAAAGACTCCCATTTGTCATCAGCCTTGATGCCATTTATGATTTGCCTTACTATCTCCTCCTCTTCTATTTCTTCTCCAATGCTTTCAAGTTGATCAGCTACATCCTTCATCTTCTTCACATAGTCAGCTACATTTTTCTTTGGTTGCTTCTTCAATGTTGTGAACTCCATCCAAAGTTGGTTCTTTCTAGCCCTTGTATTTGATGAGAAGTATGAAGATAGTACTTCCCAAGTCTCTCAAGAAGTCTTACAATTCCTAATAAGAGGTAAAAAAAAATCAGATGCTGAGTTTAGTATGTAAGACCTGGCTAGAGCATCCTTTGCACACCATGCAACTAGTGTTTCTTGCTCTTCTCTTGTAGGTTGGTTTTTGCTTCTAAAGATTGGCATCTATTCATCTCCAGATATGTATCCATACAGGCTTCTTCCTTGGAGGTAAGCCTTCATCCTTAGGGATCGTGATGGATAATTGACCCTATCCACTTTGTCAATGAAGGATGGAAATCCATCTCCCATTTTACCTTGATGTTTCTCTAATACCACTATTGGAGGAGATGGTGGACACCTTCCAGAGATGAGATGGTGCTGCAATTCTTGCTTCACACCAGCCAAAACTGAGTTGAGAAATGCAAATTAGACCTCTTGAGCTTTTCAGGAAGTACAAATAATCATGCAACTACTTTGGAAGAAGATCCTCAATTCATTGGATCAAAACAGATTCCTTGGACTTTTCACTATAAGCCAAAACTTGTTATTTTTGTCATCACACCTGCTCAGAGAAATGAGCATTTCTCTTTCTCTACTAACAATTAAACAAAATAATTTTGGGCATATCTGATTAATTTGGGAAGCTAACTTTTTCAAGTTATTTCTCTTAAAAGGATAAACTATGTTAAGAGAATGATGCTTAGCAAATCAGAGGTGCATCCCGACATTTTTGGGACTTAGGAGTATGCAGACCAGTGAGCAATGTTTTGCTCATAACTCAAGAATGACTAAGCCAATTAAAATGAGACTTTGTAACAAATAGACGGTCTAATGGATCTATCTCAACTTAAATAATTGAAAATGATCAACTACAATCTGAGATATAGATAAGAGAAGCTCACTATTTTGAGTGGTACATGATAGAGTAGAAGATATGAGATATGAGAAAACTATATGTATTAATGCGCATAAATTACATTGACATTGGCAATGAATGATTGCACAATGTGAGGAAAATGGTAGAGCTATAGTGTGAGCTCAAAAGCCATATGAAATCCCTCTAAAATCTCTGCTATGTCTGGCTTAACATACATGACTTTTGAAGTCTTCTTTTATAGCTAAAGTTGGAGCCCTCTTTTGAATTTTCAAATCCAAACTTCTACCAAAAAGTATCCCTAGAGTTTAGGCTCTCAATCTCCATCTAAATCACCAAATAATTTGTAAAAGATTCTCCTAAGAACTCATAATTGCAAGTGATTCCTCCTAGGTAGTTTTACAAGGGGTAAAAAATCAATTTTTTACAAGAGATCATTCATGTGCTAATACGTGAATGCACATATGAATTTTAGGCTATGTGCTCAAGCATTTAGGCTTGAGTAATTTCACCAACACGGATGTGTGGTGTTCCTCAAATGATCAAGGATGTTGAGGTTGCTATTCTAAGGGATCGAGGGACTTAGATTGAGCTCTCACCTTTGATGGCTTATCTGGGGGCCTTCACTCAGACCGAGGTCTTGATTGTTTCTGAGGACCTTACTCAAGATGGGCCTCTCTTCTTTGAGATTGGCATAGAGGGTTGGTGGATGATTATCACATTGATGGAGTCTCAGATCATTGCAGATTGCACATTTCAGTGAATTCAAGTGGTTGGCACTTGCGGTTATGAATGCATATTGATCTTGATCTAGAGGACATTTGGACCATCCTCGAATGATGTCTCTAGGTTTGGGAGGCCCAATCACTCTTCTCCGTCCTTTGGGACCTGGGAAAGTGGCAGTGGCATGATCTTTACTCCCCATCAAGGGCCCAAACTATTCTGTTCTTTTAGTACTCTATGCAGCTGGGTAGGAGGATCATTAAGCCACACCATTCAATCACTCTTGTTGCAGTTGAGTCTTAGCATCATTGTGGGCTCTTCGAGGAGTTTCCCTCATGCTTTTGGCATCAGATTTGAGGTTCTCATCAATCTTGTCAGGTTTTCCTCTTTTAGTGGCTGGTTGCCAATAACAACATTGTTGTCGACACCTAGGTGAGTTATGGGGGCTAACCTCTTGATTGCACGAGCTATGGCTTACAAATGGAGTCCCTGTGGCACTACCTTTGGGATTGCCTATTGACTAAGCAGATTTGATAGCAGATCTTGAGACTTCTGACCTAAAGAGTGGGACCTTAGGAAACTTCTTGCCCATGGTTGCTTGGGGCTTGCTTACTAGTCTGTCCCTCATTTACAAGCATAAGGCTCATAGTACTATGTTATGGATCCGAGATGGGTAGATTGACATCACTCAAGATCTCAGCATTTCCCCATGGAGTAGCATTGATGACCCCTACTAGGAACTGATTTTTAGCCTTGGCATGTGGTTTAACTAGAGAGCTAGGTGCTAGTGCATCTTCAAGCGACATATGATTCCCTTGATCAAGGCTATTTGGGACTTCTGGCTTGAGTTGATCCACACTCTACGGGGGTAGTTAGACCCTCCCCAAGGTGACTCAGATGTCATCATTAGATAACACTTTTCCTTTCTCTCCGCTCTAGAAGAAAGGCCCCTTCTTTATCGTTCATGCTGATACTATCCATTAGAGCTACTAGCCACCTGCTTGGTTTTTTTCCCTCCCCACATTTCACCCTCTAGGAGCTAAATCACTCATGGTATTGGGTGGATGTGTGGGGTGACTTGTTCGTGTTTTATACATTTCATGATTCCCAATTGAGTTTGAAGCCCTTTGGGCATTATCTTTTAACTAATGAAAGGATCCTTTTGTGAAAAAAAAAAGATCCTTGTGGCTTAGTTTGTACAAGCTAAGATTTGGCTCCGAAGATCGACCCTTCATCCTCATCATAGGGAGGTAAATGATAAGTTCATTGAAGGCAATAAGCACCACAAACATCAGCTTCAGCACCTTACTCAACAACACAATTGTGTTTCCCCAAGTAATAGATTCCATCATTTGATGTCTTAATATACATCTGGAGGTCCAAAAACACGTCCTCAAGTGCATAATAAGAAAGGCTACTCAGTGCCTCACACATATCTAGAAGCTGCTAATATGCAATTTCAAAATCTAAGATTGTAGAAGAAGTAGGAGCTAAAAACTTTTGAATGCCTTATCAAAGAAAACCTTGTAATCTAGAGTAAAGGTGTCGAGGCCTCAACCAAGACACATAACACAACAAGTCAATTCAGATCCTATAGAAAAGAAGACTCTTTGATGACAAAATTTTTTATCCAGAATGCTTCAATTCATCTCGTACAACTTGATAAATGTTGGTGCATGGAGCAAGCCTAAGTGCTTTGTTAAATGCACATTGAACCTATCATGATTCATGAAGTTTAAATGTGCATCCATTTCATCATATGGTTTGAATATTTCAAAGGTTAATACTTTATTTTATCTCAGTTAAGGATAAAGGTCAAGAATGGATAGAATCTTGTGAGTTAATGAGATCCAAAAGCTATTTTGAATTCAAATTTCAAATCACCCCTAGAAGTTAGGATCACTTGTAGGTGCAAGATATAACAGTCATAGAGTTAAGTGTATAAGAACACTATAGTTTGAGTCATGAGAAAATCAAAGAGTTTTAGAGAAGATCATCACAATCACGTTGAGTGAGCACTATACGTTCTAAAGCTAAAGAATTCCTCCATAGTCTATTTGTTTTATATTTCCATTAGCAATACATTTTATACTTCATTTCTCTTGGTTTGTGAATCTTTGTTATATGTTACAATACACTGAGTAACTCTTTGACGTTTTGTGAGTCATTTCTCTTTTCATGAGTACTGCTTTTCCATTATATTGACTAGATTAGCTAGCTACGACTTTAATAAGCATGTCTACAAGATTTCATAACTACTGGATGCATAGAACTTGAGATATGAGCAAATATATGTGACAAGGCTTGTGTATCATCTTCTTCCTAAAAAGTGAGGTATACCCCCTAGATTTCTTATGCATATTGCTCTGTGTATGTTCATCCTACATTCATGAAATAACTTGCTATAGATTGTTTAAAATTTGACTTGAAAGTTCACAAAAGTATTGCTAACATTTTGTGAGCATTGAGCAAAATACTGAGAGGTTTTCTTCCATAAATAGAAAGCTTCTCAAGGCTTTCTGCACTCATAACTTATCTATTTTGACACAAATTTCTGGGAATGATGCTCCAAGATACTATGGTTGTCTAAATGCATATATTGGAACCTTAGGGAGTGAAGTAAGCTTTTTTAAAGTTATAAAAGGCTGGTCTTGAATAGGATTTTTCCAAGCCAATCTCATGTATCCATCCTACCCATCACCTCTTCAAAGTGGTATGAGAGCAAAGTCAAAGATTAGGCATTATGGTGATGGATTCCCCTAATCTATTGACTCGTAAGAACAAACCAACTACTCAACATGGTCTTTAAGAATGGAGGCTTATCCACAAGGAAGGAATCTATATGGATATATCTCAAGAGATGAGATGATGCCAGTACTCAAGAGCAACGGCCAACCTCCTCAAGAGGAGTATGAAAGATTGAACACATAGTGTGAAAGGGATGCTTTGGCAAGGTCATACATTCTCAACTCTATCTCTGTTTTTTTTACTCCCTCATATTAGGAACTACAAGGCCTCTCACGAGACATGGAATGATTTAGAAACATTCTTCTCCTAAAGTACCAAAGCTAGGAAGAATAAGTTATGGATGGAGTTTACAACACTAAAAAAGATGCCCAAGCAAAGCGTGAGTGATTTTGTCACCAAGATGAATGATATTGCAGATCAACTTGGGAGCATTGGAGAAGTAATTGAGGAAGAGCACATTGTGAGGCAATTCATCAATGGGATCAAAGCTGGTGACTAATGGGAAGCCTTGAACATATTCATCGATCTCTAAATGAATATCTAAGTGTGTGATTTTAGTACTCTCATGGGGGAACTCTTCAAACATGAAGCCGAGCTCATGAAGATTGGTGAAAACTAGAAGGTAATCAATTCTCTTCCCTCTATAGAGATAAGAACAAAGGCAAGGACAAAAAATGAAAAGTTATGAAATCTGATGGTGAAGGAAGTACCTCTCAAGCTAATTTTGTAGGAGAGGTAGAGGTTCAAGACAAAGAGGTAGAGGAGGTAGACAAGTCAAGGGAAGAGCTCAAATCTCATGACCCTGTGCCATATGGGTGTATCAAATCACATCACAGAGAATATTTTTAGGAATCCAAATAATCAGAGAGTAAGAGGATACAATAGAGGAGGCTAAGGAACTTCAAGAGGTAGGTACAACAACTCTTATGGATACAATAACAATTCCTACAAAAACAACCATCAAGGGGGATACAAAGGAAGGAAGGACTACAGAAATTACACAAATGATCAAGCTCAAGAGGATTCACTTATGAAGAGGACAATGAAGGAAGGAAAGTTTAATGAGCATGTATTCAACACATAGTTTGGTTGCTCAAATCATCTGGCATGAAATGTAGCTCTACTCTTAGTCTTCGAAGATCCAAAGAACAAGCATGAAGTTAAAATAGGCGATGACACAAGACATCCAATTGGGAAGATAGGAAATGTGAAGACATCCAATGCTAATATGAAATTTCAAAGTAGATTTCTTTATGTACGAACCATTACAGAGAGTCTTATAAGTGTAGGGCAGATTGTGGAGAAAGATTTGTAGGTGAGATTATACCAAGCATGGAACCTATGTAGAGGATCCATATTAGGGTTTACAGAAGGTAGCAAAGGGAGAATAGATAGGTAGGTTGTTCACATTTGAACTCCAAGACACCAAGAATATTTCCTTGTTCAACTATGGCACCCAAAACTTATTAGATCTAGAGGTTTGGCATAAGAGGCTAGCTCACATTGGAGAGATAGCCCTCAAACAAAATGGTAGAGATTAGAGTGTACTTTGACTACCCAATATCTCAAAGAAACATGTGATATACAAGTGTAGTGCATGTAAAATTGGAAAACACACAGGAAACCATTCACCAAGGAAGGATACATACATGAAGATCTTCTAGTGCCCCCACAAATGTTTTGGGACCAATCAAAGAACCTTCAATCTCAGGGTAAAGGTATTATGTGTCATTTATAGATTATTGTAGCAAATGGATTATTTTATATTTCATGAAGCATAAGGATGAAGTGTTTTCATGCTTTAAGAAATACTTGACTCTTGTGGACAATCAAATAGGTAAAACCCTAAAAAGCGTAAGGTTAAATGGAGGGGGAGAATACTGTTGGTGCAATTTAGCCCAAGCCTACATCCTTGATCACCTCACATAAACTTGATGCATTGCCATTACACTTGGAAGGCTTCATATGTACAACCTCTTGCAACTTTGCTTCACAATTACCCATTGTAAAAGGTCAATAAACCTAAAAGGAGTTATGAAGCATATAATCTCGTATAATTTGGTAGTTGAGTCAAGAGAGAATCAATCCTATACTTAAGGATTCACTTTTAGGTGTAGATTTGAATTTTAATTCAAATCCTTGGCTCCAACAAAAACTATAAAATGAGGATATGAAAGGCCCACATGTATCTCGAGGTTTAGAGATCATATTCATGTACTTTCATTGAGAAGAGGAGCTCACCTCATAGCTCACTCTTTCCTCACTCATTGAGCAATGATTTATTGCCAATGACACTGTACTTTTACATGATTTAATTCACACATGATCATTACTTCTTACTCTCATATCTCTGTCACACTCCATCAGAATAGTGAACTTGTTAGATCTTGTTCTCACTGTATAGTTGATAATTTTTCTTGATTTAAAGCATGATAGCTCAAGCATACTGCATACTTTAATCTTACAAATTCTCATTAATAATGCTTCTAGTGATCATCAGATATTCATCAGTCTTTGCTCACTAGTCTGTGACTGTCAAGGCCCGTAAATGTCAGGATGCATGATCAATTTGCTAAGCATATTTCTTTGCATATAGTCCATCATTTTAAGTGAGATCACTCATGATTGGTATCTTGTTAAGCTAATTGAAGTTCCCCAAAAGGAATTTTATCAATTGTTGTTGTACTCAAAGAATGGTTAAAGACTCTGAGTAGGTCTATCAACCAAAATAGCAAGTTTTGGATCTTGAATCATATGCCTACCTATCTATTTTGATCCTATCATTAGTGCATCATCTTCAAAGCAACATATGTGATTACTTATGCTTGTTAGCTAGCTAAAGAGGGCCACAACACTCTCCAACCATTAATTATAGCAGGTGTGAAGCATGTTTTAGCTACACTAACTCATCTCTTGTGAGTATCCACCATCTCCTCCAACAATGGTATTAGAGCAAACACAATCAAGATGGGAGATGGATTTCCATCATTCATTGACAAATTGAACAGGAACAACTACTCAGCATGGTCCCTAAGGATGGAAACATACCTTCAAGGGAGAAGCTTATATGGATACATCTTAGGAGAAGTGGTTTCATCATATTTCTCCTCAAACACAAGAGAAAGGAAGAATCAGTTGTGGATGGAATTCACAACCCTCAAGAAACAACCAAAGGAAGGAGTTGCTGATTTTGTAACCAAAATGAAAGATGTTGTAGACTAGCTTGCAAGTATTGGAGAAGAGATAGAGGAAGAGCACATAGTGAGGCTGATCATCAATGGATTTAAGGCTAATGACAAGTGGGAATCCTTCACCACAGCAATGGATCTCTACATGGATATGCAAATACCTGATCTCAACACCTTGATGGGACAACTCTTCACCCATGAGGAAAAGCTCAATAGAAATGGTGACAACTCAAGAGGTAACCAATCTTCTACCGTTTATACAGATAAGAATAAAGCTAAGGATAAAGGTAAAGGTAAGAAATGGGAAGGAGAGGCTAGTACCTCTCAAGCTAATTATGTAGGAAGAGGAAGAGGTGCTAGAGGTAGGGGCAGAGAAGGAAAAGAATGTAGGGGGAGACCCTATAACAATTCACCATGCAACATATGTGGTCTCAACAACCACACTCCAGAAGAATTCTATAAAAATACAAGGTACCAAAGGGAAGAGGCTTCCAAAGAGGAAGCTATGGACAAGCTAGAGGCAGGTACAAAAATGGTGGAGGCAACTACAACCACAACTCCAATCAAGGCTACAACAACAACAACTATCAAGGAGGCTTTAGAGGAAGAAGGGACTTCAACAACTATACTGAAGATGAAGAAGACTCTCTTCTCATCATGAACATGATATCCAAGCAAGGTAAAGATGATAAGCATCTTTTCACTATAAACTCCAACCAATTTTAGAAGACTCTCAAGACTTTAGCTAACTGTGGAGAAAATCACTTCTCAGAAAAGTCTACTGCACATTACTCACTCATTGACTAATCAATTGTGTAAAGAATCTGATGAAACTTTGTAGAATGTGTAGCCTAAAGTTTGCGCACCTCCTCCAAGTTAAAACACTTCAAAAGCTTAAGTAGATTATGAGAAATGATCCAAACAATCTACCTATGTCTGAAACTGCCTTCTTGTAGAGTCGATTTTGACACCTGCAACTTCTAACACATAGTTATCCCAAACTAGAACCCGTGTAAGCAAATGCTTTTAGCCATAGATGGCTTACCTTCCAACTTAGATTTTGAATCCTCATTTGTAAAAAAATTTACATTGTGCACTGAGATGTGATCAATTCTTTGATCATCGAGATTGCACCTGTTTCATAAGACACTCAACACTTTCTCACATATAGATGTTCCTATACTAAATTCTCTCAGCACGTTTGCAATTAGGCTCTTAAACTTTAACCATAGATAGATTAACTATTGATTTAGATGTCTACAAAAGGTTTTCTGATATAATCAAACAGAGAGGGAGAATTGGAGAAAAGATCGACATGCAATTCTCTGAACTTTTTTTCTATTTAACTCATCATAGATCTGATGGATGATACACACAATACTCATCATCTATTCTTCTCTATCTCATCTATATTTCATCTCTCTTATCTAATACGACCATATACACATATATACATATACATATGAGTATTGATTCATCATTACTTCAAGTATTTACAAAACTAATGTACATATGTTTATAGAACTTTTCTTCCTGAATCTTCACTTCACTTCATGAAGTTAGACTTCAATCTTTTCTTCATATCTTTATTTCTAGGTTTCAAATAATCACCACTTATTGATTGTCTTGCTCCAACAGCTCCCCTTCAATCATCAATTGTGATTACCTGCATCTTCTTTATTCCTGCCATATATTTAAACCTCTACAAGTTTGGTCCATCCAAGCTTAATTGACATGCCTCACATCTGTATGTCATATGTTGACCTGCAACATTAGGCAATCCAAGTACTGAACCATTGTTAACCATATCTTTGATACCTCTTTCATTAAAGTTTCCAAGTCTTTTATGCCAAAGATCCAATTTAGACACCTTTTGCTCTCCATATGTGAACATAGCATGTCCAATATTACCTTGTATCTTTAATGTGAAGAGCCTTCCTTCCTTCGTTCCTGTAACAATTTGTTTATACCCTTGACTAGGGTCTTCAACATAAACTCCATCATTAGTGAACCTTACCTCGTATCCTTTTTCAACAATTTGTCCTACACTAATCAAATTCTTTGGAATTGTAGGAACATACAAAACCTTACTCAAGAGAGTACTTCCATCTTTGGCTTTAACTGAACCAATTGACTTCACTTTGTGCTTTGTATTGTCACTTGTTTGAACTGTGTGATTGATTGCCTTATGATCTAGATCAGTCATCAAAGCAATGTTTCCACTCAGATGATTACTACATCCTAAGTCAATATAAAATACTCTCATGTCTTCATGTGAGGCTTCACATGTTGCATTCATAA
>CM035418.1:17158789-17163789 GCA_020310875.1 Ceratopteris richardii | reverse complement strand
ATGTATGCTATGGTCTCTACAAGGCCAAACATTGCATTTGCAGTGGGAGTTGTGAGCAGAGATATGTATAATTTTGGCAAGAAACATTGGGAAGCAGTCAAGATGATTTTGAGATATGTGAGTGGCACTAAGGACAAGTGTCTATGTTTAGGTAGAGGGAAAGCATCCATTATTGGTTACAAAGATTTTGAATATGTTGGTTGTGTAGACAATCATAAGTCTACATCAGGGTACATTTTTCATTTTGCTATCTCTTGGAAATCTCATCTTCAAGAATGTACATCTATTTCCACCACAAAAGCAGAGTATGTTGTAGCAAGTGAGGCATGTAAGGAAGCATTGTGGCTTTCTGGTCTTGCTAGTGATATGGGTTTACCTGAGCATGTACCTTGTTTGCTCAGTGATAATCAGAGTGCCATTGCTTTGGCTAAGAATCTAGTCTATCATGCAAAGACCAAACACATTGAGGTGAGGTATCACTTCATTAGAGATTTCTTAGCCACACAGTGCATTATTCTTGAGACGTTTCACACTCTAGGTAATGTTGCAGATGATTTTACTAAAGCTCTATAGAGGATAGCTATTGACATTGTTGTCACTTGATGGGGGTTACTTGATCCATGATTTTACATAGTCACTTGTATATTATGTAACATGCCCATGAGGTAGGAGGTATAGCTTGTATACTTACACTCAGGCATTCTTTATCATTGTTTATTTTTTTCTCCCATAGTTACTTTAGCCATATTGGCCTTTAGTGGGAGATTGTTACCATTAGTGTCCATGTGAAAGGCCAAATGGCCACCGAACACTTCTTTGTATATGTTCTTTAATAAAACATATAGTGGCATGGTTAGCCACAAACTATAAGTTTGATCGCATTTCTAATACCTAAGAATTTTGTGTTTGTGCTCCTTGTGTACTATATTATTTTGCATATTCTATAGCCTCTTTGCAGAATATGATGTCCGGTGCTAGGAGCTCAGATTTCTACTTTGAGGATATTATCGTGGAGCTCTTGAGAAGGAGAGCTCACTATGGTGCATCGCCATTAAGATACTTCACTTTTCCTCCTCATAAGATGAGGGATAATCAAAGTTGAAGTCTTGTGCTAAATAGATATAGTGTTTAGTAACCAGTGATGTATCATAGCCATACCCCTCTAGCATCTTGTTTTCCCTAGTAGATATTTTGATGGTTTGCTGAGACGATCCTACTACTTCCCTCAACTCTTACACCTTAACTTTGCCTTTGGATTTTCATGAGTTGATTTCTCTTTTTGGAGTCTTCAGGTCATCTTCAAAGTCACTTCATGCTTCAAGTATATGTGTATTCTTGATTGAGAGATTTGGAAAGACTTCCTCTAGATCATATGGTAGCTTGATCTTTTTGCAATCATCTTCAAACCATGATTTTTTCTCATCAAATGCAACATATCAACTTACTATAAAGCCCTTATGTTTATGGTTATATAGTCTATAGCATTTTTTAAATAAGGCCATAGCCTACAAACACACACGTTTCTACCTTAGGGTCCAATTTACCTCTTATTTGTGAAGGTATATGTGCATATGCAATGCACCCAAAGATCTCGTAGTGGTCTAAGGTTGGTCTTCTTCCATTCCAAGCTTCACATGGAGTCATACTATCCAGAGCCTTTGATGGTAATCTATTTATCAAATGTGCAGTAGTAGATACTACTTCTTCCCACAAATAGTTTGGTAGCTTCTTCTCATTCAATGTGGAGCATGCAACCTCCACAATGGTCCTATTCCTTCTCCTTGCCAAGTCATTCTACTTAGGATTCCATCTGGTAGTGATTTCCCTTTTGATTCCTCTAGCTTGGAGATACAAATCAAATTGATGGGAATAGTATTCTCCCCCTCCATCTGACCTTAGTCCTTTTATGTTTTCCCTTCTTTATTCTTCACAAGAGCTAAATATTTTTTTAATCATGAAAACACTTCATCCTTTTGCTTCATTAAATATAAAATAATTCATCTGCTACAATCATCTATGAATGACACATAATACCTTGACCTTGAGATTGAAGGTTCTTTGCTGGGTCCCCAAACATCTATGTGGACAATCTCTAGATGATCTCCATGTATGTATCCATTCTTGGTGGTGATTTTCCAAATTGATATGCACTACACTTGTATATCATGTGTTGCTTTGAAATATTGGGTGGCCAAAGTACACTCTAATCTCTACTAATTTGTTTGAGGGATCTTTCTCCAATGCAAGCTAGCCTCTTATGTCAAACCTCAAGTTTTGATAGGGTTTGGGTGCCATAGTTCAACCAAGCAATATTCTTGGTGAACAACCTACTTGCCTTTTCTCCATTTTCTATCTTCTTGAAACCTTTATATGGATCCTCTACATAGGCTTCATGCTTGGTTAATCTCATCTGCAACACTTTCTCCACAATCTGACCTACACTTATAAGATTCTTTGTAATGGTTGGCATATAAAGAACTCTGCTTAGTAAGTTAATCATTGCAAGTCTTCACATTTCCTATCTTCTCAACTGGATGTATTGTTTCATCTCCTATTTCGACTTCATGCTTGTTCTTTGGATCTTCCAAGTGTGAGAGTAGAGCTACATTTCTTACCACATAATTTGACCAACCAAAATTTATGCAGAATACATGCTCCATCATCTGTGTAATCATTGTAGTCTCTCCTTCCTTTGTACCATCCTTTGTAGTTGTTGTATTGTTGTTGTATGCATAAGAGTCGTTGTAGCTACCTCTTGAAGTTCCATAGAGTCCTCTATTGTATCCTCTTCCTCTTTGATTCCTTGGATTCCTAAAGACATTATTTATGATGTGATTTGATAAACCATATATGGCATAGGGTTATGATCTTTGAGCTCTTCCCCTACCTTTTCTACCTCCTCTACCTCTTCCTCTTAAATCTCTATCTCTCCGTGCAAAATTAACTTGAGAGGTCCTTTGTTCATCATCAGATTTCGTGCCTTTTCATTTATTGTCCTTGCCTTTTTTCTTATCTATATAGAGGGAAAAGGATTGATTACCTTTCTAATTTTTACCATTATTCATGAGCTTGGCTTCATTTGTGAAGATTTTTCCCATGATAGTGTTGAAATTAGGCACTTGCATATCCACGTAGAGATCCATGGCTATGGTGAAGGCTTCCCATTTGTCATCAACATTGATCTCATTGATGACTTGCCTCATAATATGCTCTTCATAAATGATTTCTCCAATCCTCCCAAGTTGATTTGGAATATCCTTCATCTTGGTGACAAAATCAATCACACTTTGCTTGGGGATCTTCTTGAGTGTTGTAAACTCCATCCATAAATGATTCTTCCTAGCCTTGGTACTTGAGTAGAAAAATGCTTTCAAAACGCTGTAATATCCATTTGGGATTATTTAAAGCTTGTTGGGTAGCTCTTATAGTCTACTCTAAGTTTCCAAATTTTCATTTTAAGTCTTTGTACTAGTTCAGATAAAAGTTCAGAATAGTGAGCATATATCAATGCTTGTGGCCCTAGTGGAGGGCAGCCATCTTCCATTTTTGCATTGGGGTGTTAGAATCATCCCCCATTAGGGTAATCTCTTAGGCTTTAAGCAGCAAAAACATGGTGAGATGGTTGGTATTGTAAAACATGTCTTCACAATGTCAACCATGAAGTTGGGAAACTCTAATAGAGCAAGGTATCCAATCCCTTATGAGTATTTCTATACTATTTTCAATGTTTCATGGTGTCAGATGTCTTACTTACTCATCTTAGTATGTTTTTCTTTGTTAAATTCATATTTCCTTCTAGTTTAATGGAAGAGCAGCCATTCCATAGTCTTATAGGCACTTTCAAAGCACTACATGCACACATTGGGACATTAGTGTTTCCATATGTACTGCTTGCTTAACTTATTCATGAATGGATCTTCTTTTACACTCACAAATACATTATTCCTTCTACAGATGATGATTCTGGAAGGTTGAAGATTATTAAAGTTGATTCTCATCTTAGACTAGAGTTTCCACAACTTGAGTTTTGGTCCATATCATCTTTCAAGTGTAAGATAATAATGGACATACATAACTCTTTGAAATTCACATGTGCATCTAGATCAATAGGTCTACATTGGACTTAATCAATCCATTATACCCTCTTTGAGAGGTGATCTATAATTGGGAGTGGATAACTACCCCTTATAGATGCCACATTAACCTTTTTTATTTTGATGCAAACTCTTAGCTTTCCATTTGTCTTGGGCACATAATGATGGGGGACACCTATCACATGGGTTATCGCTTATTAGTTATGATTAAGAGGTGTGAACCCTCTCTTATACTTGTGGAGTATGATACTCACATGACTGCCAGGTATGTTGCATTATCTCCCGATGAAATCCTCCATTTTTGGAGTTCTCTGCAGACCCACAATTCAAAGTCGACACATGGAGATCTATGTGTATATGTTCCGCCCAGCCTCGTGGTACTCTCTATATCTTCTCCCTCTCTCTAATTACCCATAAAGGGTAATGCTCATGCTCTCTCATATACCTATTTATAGAACGATCAAAGTTCTTTTTAATTTTGTATCTCCACCTTGAGCCAATTACCTTCATATCTGGCTTCTTGGGAACTAGATCACAAGTGGGGTTTTCTTGCAATGCTTCCACTTCTTCCTACATGGCTTCTCTCCACTCTTTCTTCTTCCTAGCCTCTTCAAATGAAGAAGGATCCTCTACCATAGAATCTTTAATGATGTACACAAAGTGCTTTGTGACTAAGGATGTATCATATCCATACCTTATGGGCTTCTTACTTTCTCTTTGTGATCTCCTTAAAGCTTGATTGTAAGACTCGAAAAGATCCTCTAATTTCTTGTATTTGAATTTGCCTCTTGACTTCCAAGCTTTGAAGTCAATCTGTTCCACACCTTCTGAGTTGATGTCCTCTGCTTAGTGTTGATCTTCTTTAGTGAGGGTTGGAAAATCATTTTCCAAATCATATGGTAGCTT
>CM035418.1:17131289-17136289 GCA_020310875.1 Ceratopteris richardii | reverse complement strand
AAGAAAAATTGGGGAAAAGCTATGCAAGAAGAATATAATGCATTAATGGAAAATGAGACATGGGATTTGGTTCCTAAACCAAATAGTCAGAAGATCATTGGATGTAGATGGGTCTACAAAACAAAAAGGTTTGCAGATGGAAGTGTATCTAGGTACAAATCCAGGTTTGTTGTAAAGGGATATGCACAAACATATGGTGTGGACTATGATGAAACTTATAGTCCTGTTACAAAGATGACAACCATAAAGACTCTCATAGCAATTATTGTTTGCAAAGGTTGGAAATTATCTCAATTAGATGTGAAGAATGCATTTTTCAATGGTTATATTTCAGATGAAGTCTACATGGAACAACTAGATGGTTTCAAAGATCAAGTGTATCCAAATCATGTGTGTAAGCTCAAGAGAGCTTTGTATGGTTTGAAGCAAGCCCCAAGGGCATGGAATTATAGGCTTGTAAAGTTCTTGAAGGAACTTGGATTTCAAGCATCAAAGGCAGATAGTAGCTTGCTAGTCAAAGCAAGTGAGGATGGATTTATTTATGTTTGTATTTATGTTGATGACATAATACTTACAAGAACAGATGACAAAGGTATACACATGATTAAAAAGCAGATGGAGAAAGAATTCAAAATCAGTGATTTGGGAAATTTGTCATTCTTTTTGGGAATGGAGATTTCATTTACTCAACATGGAGTATATGTAACTCAAGAAAGGTATCTGAAAATTTTGCTAACCAAATTTAAAATGGAAGATTGCAGGATAGCACCAACTCCAATGAAGGTGAATCATAGATTGAGTAGATATGGAGGAGAAGAATTCAAAGATATGAAGCTTTATCAGAGTTTGGTGGGTAGTTTGATTTATGCTACATTAACAAGGCTTGATTTATCATATGCAGTTGGAGTTCTATCTCAATTCATGCATTGGCCTAGAAAGGAACATTGGATTGCAAGACAAAGAGTACTTAGGTACATCAAGGGCACACTTAAAGAAGGTTTGTACTATGGATTTACTTCAGATACAAGAGTCAAAATATACAATGGTGGAGATTGGGCAGGTAATTTTGATGATAGAAGATCAACACATGGATACTTATGTTATGTGGGAGATAAGCTAATTTCATGGTGCTCTAAGAAGCAACATACAGTTGTGTTATCATCTACAGAAGCAGAATACAAAGGCATGGTAGAAGCTGCAAAGGAAGTCATATGGTTAAAGATTCTTTTGAAGAGTTTTGATATTGTTCAGAGTACTCCTGTCATTTGTGGAGACAATATGAGTTCTTTATATTTGGCAGCAAATCCTGTATTCCATGCTAGAACTAAACATATTGAGATTCAATATCATTTTTTGAGAGAGAAGGTTGTTGATAAAGAAATAGAAGTTATGCATACTCCTACAAAAGATCAACTTGCAGATATGATGAAAAAAAGCTTGGATGGACCAAAGTTGCAGAGGTTTAAAGATATGGCAGGAATAAAGAAGATGTAGGTAATCACAATTGATGATTGAGGGGGAGTTGTTGGAGCAAGACAATCAACAATTGGTGATTATATGAAGCCTAGAAATAAAGATATGAAGAAAAGATTGAAGTCTAACTTCATGAAGTGAAGTGAAGGTTCAATAAGAAAAGTTCTATAAACACATGTGCATTAGTTTTGTAAATACTTCAAAATACTTGAAGTAATGACAAATCAATACTCATATGTATATATATATATATATGTGTATATGGTCGTATTAGATAAGAGAGATGAAATATAGATGATATAGAGAAGAATAGATGATGAGTATTGTGTGTATCATCCATCAGATGTATGATGAGTTGAATAGAAAGAATGTTCAGAGAATTGCGCGTCGATCTTTTCTCCAGTTCTCCCTCTATGTTTGACTATATTAGAAATCCTTTTGTAGACATCTAAATCCATAGTTAATCTATCTATGGTTAAAGTTTAAGAGCCTAATTGCAAATAGGCTGAGAGGATTTTGTATAGGAACATGTATATGTGAGAAAGTGTTGAGTGTCTTCTGAAACAGGCGCAATCTTGATGATCAAAGAATTGATCAGATCTCAGTGCACAGTGTAAAGTTTTTTACAGATGAGGAGTCAAAATCTAAGTTGGAAGGTAGGCCATCTATGGCTAAAAGCATTCACTTAAATGGGTTCTAATTTGGGAGAACTATGTGTTAGAAGTTGCAGGTGTCAAAATCGACTCTACAAAAAGATAGTTTCAGACATAGGTAGATTGTTTGGATCATTTCTCATAATCTACATAAGATTTTAAAGTGTTTTAACTTGGAGGAGGTGCACAAACTTTAGATGACATATTATACAAAGTTTCATTAGATTCTTTACACAATTGATTAGTCAATGAGTGACTAATGTGAAATAGACTTTTCTAAGAAGTGATTTTCTTCACAGTTAGCTAAAGTCTTGATAGTTTGGTACTTGTCTTCCAAAATTGGTTAGAGTTTAAAGTTATTCTTGATATAGAGTGGTCTAACATCAAGAATAGCTTGTTCTTTTGGAGATTAACACTCTCCATCACATTTGTGCCTTGATGATCTTATGAGTTCTCCACTTCTTGATGTTTCTGGTTCATCACATTCTGGATCAAACCTAGGCATCTCTTCAACTTCAACTGATGCTTCATTGTTCTCTTCTTCTTCAAGTATTTGAACCTTTGATTTACCTTTCTTCTGATTCAATGTTTCTTCAAGACTTGCATACATATTATTTGTACGTGAGTACAAAGTACTTTGCTCATCAAATGTGACATCCTTCGATATAAGAAATTTTTTTGTGGAATGACTCCACAACCTATATCCCATTTGCTTATCATCATAACCAATTAACACATATTTTGCAGCCTTTGGTTCCAACTTATGCGTTAATTGAGAAGGAACATAAGCATAGGCTAAGCAACCAAATACTTTGCAATGATCTAATGTAGGTCTCTTGCCCCACCAAGCTTCATATGGTGTCATACCTTGCAAAGCTTTACATGGTAGCCTATTGACCAAATATGTAGCTGTATTTATAGCCTCAGCCCACAAATAATTAGGGCAATTCTTTTCTTTCATCATTGATCTTGCAAACTCAATAAGAGTTCTATTTCGCCTTTCTGCTACACCATTTTGTTGAGGAGAGTACCTGCAAGTAACTTCTCTCTTTATACCTGCATTCAACAAATAATCACTGAATTCATTAGAAATACTCTTCCCCTCCATCTGATCTTAACCTCTTCAATTTTTGTCATGTAATTCTTTTTGCATATGCATGATAGTGTTTAAATGTACTAAACACTTCTCACTTGTCTTTGATCACATAAATAGTGATCCATCTAGTAGCATCATCAACATATATAACATAATATCTTGAACCATTTATACTGAAGTCCTTTGAAGGACCCCACACACCTATGTGTACCAATTCAAGTCTTTTTGAATAGATGAAGCCATGCTTATTATATGCTTGCTTGTGAGCCTTACCTAATTGACATGCTTCACATCTATATGTCATGTGTTGACCTGTAGAATTAGATAATCCAAGTACTGAACCATTATTAACCATCTCTTTGATACCCCTTTCATTGAAGTGTCCAGACCTTTTGTGCCAAAGATCCAATTCAGATACCTTTTGCTCTCCATATGTAAACATGGCATGTCCAACATTACCTTGTACCCTCAATGTGAAGAGCCTTCCTTCTTTCTTCCCTGTAACAATTTGCTTATACCCTTGGCTAGGGTCTTCAACATAATCTCCATCATTAGTGAACCTTACCTCATATCCTTTTTCAACAATTTGTCCTACACTAATCAAATTCTTTGGGGTTGTAGGAACATACAAAACCTCAGTCAAGAGAGTACTTCCATCTTTGGCTTTAACTGATCCAATTGACTTTACCTTGTGCTTTGTATTGTCACCTGTTTGAACTCTATGATTGATTGCCTTATGATCCAAATCAGTCATCAAAGCAATGTTTCCACTTAGGTGATTGCTACATCATGAGTCAATATAGAATACTCTTTGATCTTCATTTGAAGCTTCACATGTTGCATTCATAATAGGAGTTGAATCTTCTTTCTGATCTGATCCATAATTGTAGTAGGTGTTATTGTAGGATTGGTTTTGGAAGTTTCTTCCTCCGATTCTTCCAAAGAAACTTCGACATTATTAAAAATTCTTCCTCTCTAATTTCTTCCACCTCTTCCTCTTTGTTAAAAATTCTGATTAAAGCTACCATTGCTTTGATTATTATGCCAACATTCATGAGAAAAATGATTGGTCTTACCACATATCTAGCAAGCTTTGACATTATCTTTGTTACTTCTACCTCTTCCTCTACTTCTGCCATTTCCTCTTCCTCTTAGGAAGTTTGCTTGACTTGGAGTACCTTCATCTTCAACTGATTGTTGCTTCCCTTTGATTGCTTTCTTCTTATCTTTCGAATACATAGCATGACCTACACTCTTATCAACATCTCCTTTGATATCATTCTCAAAAGTTAGCATATGTCCTAACAATTGATTCTAATCAGGAGTGAAATGATCTAATGAAAGTTCAGTTGATAGAATAAAAGGCTTCCACTTCTCATCTCCTCTTAGACCTGTGAGAATTTGTCTTACCATCAGTGTCTTCATCAACTACACCAAGGAGTCAGCAATGTCTTTCATCTTTATCACATAATCGGATATTGATTGTGAAGCCTTCTTCTTGAATGTGGTAAACTCTACCCATAGTGATGCTTTCCTTGACTTAGTTGTATTCTAAAAATGCTCCTCCAAAGCACTCCATATATCACTTGCACTTTTAAGTCCTCTAATATGAGGAAGCAAGTAATCATTTACTGCCAGGTATATAATGCTCCTTGCTTGAGCATCCTTCTTCATCCAAATCTTTAAATTTGCAAGCTTCTCCCTAGTTGGAACACTAGGATCTTTAAACTCTGGCTTTTCTTCTTCTCCTGTGATGTATCCCATTAGATCTTTGCTCA
>CM035418.1:17113789-17116289 GCA_020310875.1 Ceratopteris richardii | reverse complement strand
TACATCCAATTGATACATGTTCCAATTGTTTGATGCAGCCGCACTTACCAATACCCTGATGGTTGGCATTTTTGCCACAGGTGAGAAGGTTTCTTCATAATCAACTCCTTGGGTTTGTGCAAAACCCTTAGCCACAAGTCTAGCTTTGTACCTGCTTATTGATCCATCAGAATTCCTCTTGATCTTATAGATCTATCTAGAACCAATTAGCTTCATAGACTCCTTCTTTGGTACCAACTCCCAAGTATCACTCTCCTTGAGTGCTTAAATTTCCTCATCCATAGCTTCCTTCCATTCTCCCTTGGTCTTTGCCTCTTCATATAATGATGGATCTTCAAATGATAAGTCTTTTGCAAGATAAACAGAGTGCTTAGTAATTAAGGAAGTGTCATACCCATATCTGATTGGCTTCTTGCTCTCCCTTTGTGATCTTCTGATTGCTTGATTGGATGATTCTGGTATATCTTCTTACTTCTTCATTTTGACTTTGCCTTTGGACTTCCATGCCTTGAATTCTTCTATGTTGATGATGTCCTCATCATCTCAGTTGATGTCTTCAATCTGATTAGGCTCCTCCTTAGTGAGGTTTGGAGACTCCTCTTCCAAGTCATAAGGTAGCTTTACTTTCCTACATTCATTTTCAAACCGAGAGCCATTCTCATCAAGGACAACATCTCTACTGACCATGAATCCTTTGTTTGAAGGATTGTAGAACCTATATTCTCTTTTATTCAAGTCATACCCTATGAAGATGCACTTCTCTGCCTTAGGGTCTAGCTTACCCCTTATTTGAGAAGGGATATGCACATAAGAAACACATCCACAGATCTTGCAATGATCAAGTGAAGGTCTTCTACCATGACATGCTTCATATGGGGTCATCCCATCAAGTGATTTGGATGGCAACCTGTTTATAAGATAAGTAGTAGTAGATACACTCTCTGCCCACAAGTAATTAGGTAATTTTTTCTCATTTAACATTGACCAGTTGTTTCAACAGTTAGTCTATTTCTCCTCTCTACCACCCCATTTTGCTTAGGGGTATACCTTGTTAGAATTTCTATCTTGATTCCTCTGTCTTGCAAGAATGCATCAAAATCATTTGAGAAGTACTCACCTCCTCCATCTGACCTTAGTCTCTTTAGACTCCTTCTAGTTTGATTCTCAACAAGTGCAAGATACTTTTTAAAGCAACTGAATACTTCATCTTTGTGCTTCATAAAATATAAGATAGTCCACCTACTGAAGTCATCAATGAAGGATACATAATACCTTGATCCAAAAATGGAGGGATCTTTACTTGGTCCCCATACATCTGTATGGACAAGCTCTAGGTAGTCCTCATGCATGTAGCCTTTCCTTGAGAAGGGTAACTTGTGAAATTTTCCAAACTGACAAGCACCACATTTATAGATCATGTGTTGCTTGGATACATTAGGTATCCCAAGCACACATTGATCTCTACATATTTGCTTTAAGGTTCTTTCACCAACATGCCCTAATCTCTTATGCCAAATTTCAAGCTCTGATAGTGTTTGGTCTTTGTAACTATAAAGTGCAATATTCCTTGTATCTTCAAGTTCAAAAGTGAATAATCTACCTGTCTTTTCTCCTTTGGCAATTCTCTTGAATCCATGTTGGGGATCCTCCACAAATGCTCCATATTGGTTGAATCTGACGTGCAAACCCTTTTCCAAAATCTGTCCAACACTCATCAAATTCTTGGTAATTGTAGGTACATATAGAACCCTGCTCAATAGATTTCTATTTCCATCAGAGGTTTTAACATTCCCTACCTTGATCACTGAGTGCTTGGTGTCATCACCTGTTTGTACCTGATGCTTACCCTTTGGTTCCTCAAGGTCAGAGAGAAGAGCTACATTGCCTGCAACATGGTTTGAGCATCCTGAGTTAATGTAGAAGAGATGTTCATCATTTATACCTAGTTTGAAGTCATATTCATAATCAGAAGAGAATCCTCTTGCTCCTCTGTATAGTTGTTGTAATCTTTCCTTGATTTGCAGCCTCCTTGGTAGTTGCTATTGTAGTTGTTGTTGTAGTTGTTATTGTATCCTTGATGGTGATTGAATCTTCCTCTTGATTGTGTATATCCACCTCTTTGGTATCCTCTACCTCTCTGATTCTTGAAGTTCGTGCTACACTCATCTATAGTATGATTTGACAATCCACAAATATAACATGATGAGGAGTTATAAGGTCTCCCCCTACCTTGCTTACCTCCTTTGCCCCTTCCTCTTGAGGTTCTACCTCTCCTTGCATAGTCGTCTTGGGAGGTAGTCCCTTCATCCTCAATCTTCTTGTTCTTCCCTTTCTCTTTGGACTTACTTTTATTAGTGTATAGGGCAGAAGAGCTATTACCTCTTGATGAGTCTCCATTCTTGTTGAGCTTGGCTTCATGGGTAAAGAGTTGCCCCATGAGTGTGGTAAGGTCTGGAATCTGCATGTCCATATACAAGTCCATGGCAGTTGTGAAGCTCTC
>CM035418.1:17095162-17096289 GCA_020310875.1 Ceratopteris richardii | reverse complement strand
ATAGATTATTGATAGATTGATAGATAGATAGATAGATAGATAGATAGATAGATAGATAGATAGATATAGATAGATAGACTAGCTAGATTGATTGATAGATTGATAGATAGATAGATAAGATAGATAGATAGATAGATGAGATAGATACGATAGATAGATAGATAGATAGATAGATAGATAGATAAATAGATAGATAGATAGATAGATAGATAAAGATAGATAGATAGATAGATAGATAGATAAGATAGATAGATAGATAGATAGATAGATAGATAGATAGATAGATAGTTAGATGGACTGGATAGATTAGCTAGATAGAGAGATGGATAGATAGATGGATGGATGGATGGATAGATCGATAGATAGAATACATAGATAGATATATATCATATATATATATATATATATAATATATAATATCTATTACTATATATATTATATATAATATATATCATATATATATATATATATATTATTTATAATTATATATACATAGATAGATAGATAGCTAGATAATAGATTAGATAGATTAGATAGATAGATAGATAGATAGATAGATAGATAGATTAGATAGATAGGATAAGATAGATAGATTATATAGATAATAGATAGATGGATGGGTTGGATGGATAGATAGATAGATAAGATAAATAGATAGATAAATAGATGGATAGATAGATAAATAGCTAGATAGATAGATAGATATATAGATAGATAGGTAGATAGATAGATACATAGATACATAGATAGATGGATGGAAGGATGGATATATAGATAGATAGATAGATAAACATATAGATAACTTTAGATAGATAGATAGATAGATAGATAGATCGATAGATAGACAGACAAACAGACAAATGGACAACTAAAGAGACAGAGAGAGAGTTATAGATAGATAGATAGATGGAGAAACCGATAGATAGACATATGGATAAACATACAAAGAGACAGACACACAGACAGACAAATAGACGTACAGACAGACAACACGATCGATAGATGAATAGGCATACAGCCAGACATAGAAACAGACAAACATGCACACAAAGAGGCCGAGAGACAGAGAGACAGACAAAGAGGCAGATACATAGATTGAAAGATAGACAATTAGATAGACAATTAGA
>CM035418.1:17072662-17090162 GCA_020310875.1 Ceratopteris richardii | reverse complement strand
CCATTTTTCCTTACCTTTTGCCTCTTCATATGTAGAAGGGTCTTCATCTGTATTCACCATATAAGCATAATCTTTTGTGGCTAGAAATGAAGTATCATAACTATACCTTGTAGGTTGCCACCTATTTCTTGATGACCTTCTGAGTTCTCCACTCTTTGAAGTTTCTGGCTCTTCACATTCAGGATCAAATCTTGGTGTCTCTTCCACTTCAACCTGCACTTCATTATTCTCTTGCTCATCAAATATCTGAACTTTTGATTTACCTTTTCTTTGACTCATTTCTTCTTCATCACCTGTATTGATGTTGATTGTACCTGCATACCAAGTGCTTTGTTCATCAAATGTAACATCTTTAGAAACCATAAATTGTTTTGTTGATGGACTCCACAATCTATAGCCCATCTGCTTGTCATCATAGCCAATGAAAACATACTTTTCAGCTTTGGGTTCCAATTTGTGTCTTAATTGTGATGGCACATATGCATATGCCACACACCCAAATACTCTGCAATGATCCAAGGTAGGTCTTTTACCCCACCAAGCCTCATATGGTGTCATACCCTGCAAGGCTTTACATGGTAACCTATTAACCAAATAAGTGGCTGTATTTACAGCCTCAGCCCACAAATAATTAGGGCAATTTTTCTCCTTCATCATGGATCTTGCAAACTCAACAAGAGTTCTATTTCTCCTTTCTGCAACACCATTTTGTTGAGGAGAGTACCTGCAAGTAACTTCCCTTTTTATACCTGCATTCCATAAGTAATCACTGAACTCATTTGAGAAATACTCTCCCCCTCCATCTGACCTTAGTCTTTTCAACTTATGACCTGTAATTCTTTCTGCATATGCATGATAGTGTTTAAATGTATTAAACACTTCTGACTTATCTTTGATCACATAGATAGTGATCCACCTAGTAGCATCATCAACATAAATCACATAATACCTTGATCCATTTATACTGAAATCTTTTGATGGTCCCCACACATCTGTGTGTACCAACTCAAGCTTCTCTGAGTACATAAAACCATGCTTGGAATAGGAATGTTTATGAGCCTTACCTAATTGACATGCCTCACATTTGTATGTCATATGCTGACCTGCAACATTAGGCAATCCAAGCACTGAACCATTGTTAACCATATCTTTAATACCTCTTTCATTGAAATGTCCAAGCCTCTTGTGCCAAAGATCTAACTCAGAGATCTTATGTCCTCCATATGTGAACATAGCATGACCAATATTGCCTTGAATCTTCAATGTAAATAATCTTCCTTCCTTTTTCCCTGAAACAATCTGTTTATACCCTTGGCTAGGGTCTTCCACATATACTCCATCATTAGTGAACCTTACTTCATATCCCTTTTCAACAATTTGACCTACACTTATCAAATTCTTAGGGATTGTAGGAACATACAAAACCTTACTCAATAATGTGCTTCCATCCTTGGCCTTCACTGATCCAATTGACTTCACATTGTGCTTTGTGTTGTCACCTGTTTGAACAAAATGATTAAAAACTTTACTCTCCAAATCAGTCATCAAAGATATGTTACCACTCAGGTGATTGCTACACCCTGAGTCAATGTAGAAGACTCTTTGATCTTCATTCTGCCTTTCACAAGTTGCATTCATTATCAATGTTGAATCTTCCTTTTGATCTGAAGCATAATTGTAGTAGGTGTTGTTGTATTGTTGACTTTGGAATCCTCTACCTGCATTTCTTCCAAAGTAATTCCTTCCACCTCTACCTCTGTAATTACTTCTTTGATTTCTGCCACCTCTTCCTCTTGAATTATAATTTTGATTGTATCCACCATTATTCTGATTATTATGCCAACAATCATTAGCTAAGTGATTTGTCTTACCACAAATCCAGCAAGCTTTGCCTCCATCTTTATTGTTCCTGCCTCTTCCTCTACCTTTGCCACCTCCTCTTCCTCTTAGGAAGTTGGCTTGAGTAGTTGTTCCTTCATCTTCACCTGCTTGTTGTTTTCCTTTGCTATTCTTCTTCTTGTCCTTTGAGTACATTGCATGACCTGTACTCTTGTCACCATCTCCTTTAACATCCTGCTCAAATGTTAGCATATGACCTAACAATTGATTTAAATCAGGAGTGAAATGGTCAAGTGATAACTCTGTAGACAAAATAAATGGCTTCCATTTGTCATCACCTCTCAACCCTGTAAGGATTTGCCTTACCAATTTATCTTCCTCAATGTCTTCATCAACAGCTCCTAAAGCATCTGCAATATCTTTCATCCTTGTCACATAGTCTGAAATAGATTGAGAGGCCTTCTTCTTGAAGGTAGTAAACTCTGCCCATAAGGATGCCTTCCTTGACTTTGTAGTGTTCTGGAAATGCTCCTCCAAAGCATTCCATATATCAGTTGCACTTTCAAGACCTCTAATATGAGGTAACAAGTAATCATTGACTCCCATATAGATAATGCTCCTAGCTTGAGCATCTTTCTTCATCCAATTTTTCAGATCTGCTAACTCTTCCCTAGTTGGAACACTAGGATCTCTGAACTCTGGCTTCTCTTCTTCTCCTGTGATGTAACCAATTAAATCTTTGCTCATAAGATGAGCTTCCATCCTCATTGACCATGCGGGATAGTTTTCTCTATCCAATTTCTCTATCTGTAGAGCATCTCCCATCTTGTATCCACCTGTGTATTGAAATCTTCAAGCTTTACAAACAATGTATGTACCTTTACTTCGAATTAGACTCCTTTTGCCTTTCTTGATGTCGAGTAGACTTCTCCTCAGGCTTTTGACTCCAAGCTTTCACTTCTTAGTTCTTCAAGTGTTGAATTTCTTGAATCTGCAGCAGTCGGGATCCTCCTTTCCTTGATTTGATGTCTCCTGCTCTGATACCACTGATGGAGAGTGTTAATCTCCAAAAGAACAACCTACTCTTGAGATTAGAGCACCTCTATACCAAGAGTAAGTCAAAACTTCCACTAATTTAGAGGATCAATCTCCAACTTATCAAAATTGAGAAAATCTGTGAAGTAAATAAAACACAGAAAAGTCTGCTGCACTATTTCTTCACATTGACCTATCAAATGTGTAAAGTTTTTTATGAAACTTTGTACGAATCATCTCCTAGAAATTGCGCATCTCCTCCAAGTTAAAGTTCTCAAAAAGGTTTAGTATAACTTGAGAAATCAACTTCACAAGTTACCTATGTCCAAATCTGTACTTCTGAGAAGTCGATTTGACACCCCTAACTTCTTAGCTTTGGTTCTCACAATGTCGAACCCGTTTTACAAAATCCTTTTAGCTGTAGATAGCTTATCTCTCAACTTAGATTTTAAGCTATCATATGTGTAAAACTTTACACTGTGCACTGAGCACTACTCATTTCTTTCAACTCGAAATATGCGCCAGTTTCAGAGAACTGTGAACATTCAACACATATGAATGTTCCTACTTACAATTCTCCTAGCCTGTTTACAATTAGACTCTGAAACTCAGGTCACAGGCTCATTAACTAACAACTTAGATATCCTCAAAAAGATTTCTCAATTGATCAAACACAGACGGAGCAGACGCAGAAACATCGGGCGCAAGATTTTCAATTACTCAGAAAAGTTTACAACTTAGTGATGAGAGCTAACTCAACTAACTTTTCCTCTATCTCATGACTTCTAACTTCCTCAATCTTGGCTTCTAACTATTGTCACATATGCTCTCATACATGCCCCGACTTTTCTCAAAGTATTTATAGATAATTTGTACAAGATTCTTACTCAAGCAAAGATCTAAGTGAACTATGTACATATGTGTACATTTCTCATATACTCTGAATGTGTCTTTCTTCCAATCTTCAATAGTTGATCCTTCCTTCATCCTTTAATCTTCCAAGCCTTCAATTGGTGATTGGTCTGCACCAACAGCTCCCCCTCAATCATCAATTGAGGTTTTCTCTATCTTCTTTATACCTGCCATGTCTTTGAACCTTTGTAACTTTGGTCCATCCAAGCCTTTTGTAAGCATATCAGCTATCTGATCTTTTGTTGAAGTATGGATTACTTCAATCTCTTTATCCATCACCTTCTCTCTTAGAAAGTGATACTGAATCTCAATGTGTTTGGTCCTGGCATGAAAAACAGGATTAGCAGCTAAATACAATGAACTCATGTTATCTCCAAATATAATTGGTACCCCATGCACAATGTCAAGACTCTTCATCAATGTCTTGACCCAAATTACTTCCTTTGCAGCTTCAACCATGCCTTTATACTCTGCTTCTGTAGAAGACAAAGCAACTGTATGTTGCTTCTTAGAACACCATGAGATTAACTTATCTCCCACATAACACATGTATCCATAGGTTGATCTTCTATCATCTGGATTACCTGCCCAATCTGCATCACTATATATTTTGATATTTGTATCTGAGGTAAACCCATAATACAAACCTTCATTGAGTGTACCCTTAATGTACCTCAATACCCTTTGTCCTGCAATCCAATGTTCTTTCCTTGGGCAATGCATGAATTGAGACAAAACCCCTACTGCATATGATAAATCAGGTCTAGTTAGAGTAGCATAGATAAGGCTACCAACCAAACTCTGATATTGTCTTATGTCCTTGAATTCTTCACCTCCATACTTACTCAATTTGTGATTCACCTCCATTGGTGTAGGTGCTACCCTGCAATCATCCATTTTAAACTTGATTAACAAGTTCTTCAAATACCTTTCTTGGGTCACAAATACTCCATGTTGAGTATATGTAATCTCCATGCCCAAGAAGTATGATAACTCTCCCAAGTCACTTATCTTGAACTCCTTTTCCATTTGCCTCTTGAGCTTTTGTATACCTTCTTCATCTGTACCTGTAAGAATTATATCATCAACATATATGCACATGTATATGAAACCATTATCACTTGCTTTGACAAGCAAGCTACTATCTGCTTTAGACACCTGAAAACCAAGTTCTTTTAGGAACTTCACAAGTCTATAGTTCCATGCCCTTGGGGCCTGCTTCAAGCCATACAAAGCTCTCTTGAGCTTGCACACATGATTTGGATACCTTTTATCTCTGAACCCTTGAGGTTGCTCCATGAATACATCATCTGAAATGTAACCATTCAAAAAAGCATTCTTCACATCAAGTTGACATAGCTTCCAACCTTTACATGCAGCAATAGCAATAAGTGTCCTGATGGTTGTCATCTTTGCCACAGGACTATAGGTCTCATCATAATCAATACCATATGTTTGAGCAAAGCCTTTGACAACAAGTCTAGCTTTGTATCTAGACACACTTCCATCTGCAAACCTTTTTGTCTTGTAGACCCACTTGCATCCAATAATCTTCTGACTATTTGGTTTAGGAACCAAATCCCAAGTTTGATTCTCCAATAGTGCATCATATTCTTCCTGCATAGCATTCTCCCATTTTTCCTTACCTTTTGCCTCTTCATATGTAGAAGGGTCTTCATCTGTATTCACCATATAAGCATAATCTTTTGTGGCTAGAAATGAAGTATCATAACTATACCTTGTAGGTTGCCACCTATTTCTTGATGACCTTCTGAGTTCTCCACTCTTTGAAGTTTCTGGCTCTTCACATTCAGGATCAAATCTTGGTGTCTCTTCCACTTCAACCTGCACTTCATTATTCTCTTGCTCATCAAATATCTGAACTTTTGATTTACCTTTTCTTTGACTCATTTCTTCTTCATCACCTGTATTGATGTTGATTGTACCTGCATACCAAGTGCTTTGTTCATCAAATGTAACATCTTTAGAAACCATAAATTGTTTTGTTGATGGACTCCACAATCTATAGCCCATCTGCTTGTCATCATAGCCAATGAAAACATACTTTTCAGCTTTGGGTTCCAATTTGTGTCTTAATTGTGATGGCACATATGCATATGCCACACACCCAAATACTCTGCAATGATCCAAGGTAGGTCTTTTACCCCACCAAGCCTCATATGGTGTCATACCCTGCAAGGCTTTACATGGTAACCTATTAACCAAATAAGTGGCTGTATTTACAGCCTCAGCCCACAAATAATTAGGGCAATTTTTCTCCTTCATCATGGATCTTGCAAACTCAACAAGAGTTCTATTTCTCCTTTCTGCAACACCATTTTGTTGAGGAGAGTACCTGCAAGTAACTTCCCTTTTTATACCTGCATTCCATAAGTAATCACTGAACTCATTTGAGAAATACTCTCCCCCTCCATCTGACCTTAGTCTTTTCAACTTATGACCTGTAATTCTTTCTGCATATGCATGATAGTGTTTAAATGTATTAAACACTTCTGACTTATCTTTGATCACATAGATAGTGATCCACCTAGTAGCATCATCAACATAAATCACATAATACCTTGATCCATTTATACTGAAATCTTTTGATGGTCCCCACACATCTGTGTGTACCAACTCAAGCTTCTCTGAGTACATAAAACCATGCTTGGAATAGGAATGTTTATGAGCCTTACCTAATTGACATGCCTCACATTTGTATGTCATATGCTGACCTGCAACATTAGGCAATCCAAGCACTGAACCATTGTTAACCATATCTTTAATACCTCTTTCATTGAAATGTCCAAGCCTCTTGTGCCAAAGATCTAACTCAGAGATCTTATGTCCTCCATATGTGAACATAGCATGACCAATATTGCCTTGAATCTTCAATGTAAATAATCTTCCTTCCTTTTTCCCTGAAACAATCTGTTTATACCCTTGGCTAGGGTCTTCCACATATACTCCATCATTAGTGAACCTTACTTCATATCCCTTTTCAACAATTTGACCTACACTTATCAAATTCTTAGGGATTGTAGGAACATACAAAACCTTACTCAATAATGTGCTTCCATCCTTGGCCTTCACTGATCCAATTGACTTCACATTGTGCTTTGTGTTGTCACCTGTTTGAACAAAATGATTAAAAACTTTACTCTCCAAATCAGTCATCAAAGATATGTTACCACTCAGGTGATTGCTACACCCTGAGTCAATGTAGAAGACTCTTTGATCTTCATTCTGCCTTTCACAAGTTGCATTCATTATCAATGTTGAATCTTCCTTTTGATCTGAAGCATAATTGTAGTAGGTGTTGTTGTATTGTTGACTTTGGAATCCTCTACCTGCATTTCTTCCAAAGTAATTCCTTCCACCTCTACCTCTGTAATTACTTCTTTGATTTCTGCCACCTCTTCCTCTTGAATTATAATTTTGATTGTATCCACCATTATTCTGATTATTATGCCAACAATCATTAGCTAAGTGATTTGTCTTACCACAAATCCAGCAAGCTTTGCCTCCATCTTTATTGTTCCTGCCTCTTCCTCTACCTTTGCCACCTCCTCTTCCTCTTAGGAAGTTGGCTTGAGTAGTTGTTCCTTCATCTTCACCTGCTTGTTGTTTTCCTTTGCTATTCTTCTTCTTGTCCTTTGAGTACATTGCATGACCTGTACTCTTGTCACCATCTCCTTTAACATCCTGCTCAAATGTTAGCATATGACCTAACAATTGATTTAAATCAGGAGTGAAATGGTCAAGTGATAACTCTGTAGACAAAATAAATGGCTTCCATTTGTCATCACCTCTCAACCCTGTAAGGATTTGCCTTACCAATTTATCTTCCTCAATGTCTTCATCAACAGCTCCTAAAGCATCTGCAATATCTTTCATCCTTGTCACATAGTCTGAAATAGATTGAGAGGCCTTCTTCTTGAAGGTAGTAAACTCTGCCCATAAGGATGCCTTCCTTGACTTTGTAGTGTTCTGGAAATGCTCCTCCAAAGCATTCCATATATCAGTTGCACTTTCAAGACCTCTAATATGAGGTAACAAGTAATCATTGACTCCCATATAGATAATGCTCCTAGCTTGAGCATCTTTCTTCATCCAATTTTTCAGATCTGCTAACTCTTCCCTAGTTGGAACACTAGGATCTCTGAACTCTGGCTTCTCTTCTTCTCCTGTGATGTAACCAATTAAATCTTTGCTCATAAGATGAGCTTCCATCCTCATTGACCATGCGGGATAGTTTTCTCTATCCAATTTCTCTATCTGTAGAGCATCTCCCATCTTGTATCCACCTGTGTATTGAAATCTTCAAGCTTTACAAACAATGTATGTACCTTTACTTCGAATTAGACTCCTTTTGCCTTTCTTGATGTCGAGTAGACTTCTCCTCAGGCTTTTGACTCCAAGCTTTCACTTCTTAGTTCTTCAAGTGTTGAATTTCTTGAATCTGCAGCAGTCGGGATCCTCCTTTCCTTGATTTGATGTCTCCTGCTCTGATACCACTGATGGAGAGTGTTAATCTCCAAAAGAACAACCTACTCTTGAGATTAGAGCACCTCTATACCAAGAGTAAGTCAAAACTTCCACTAATTTAGAGGATCAATCTCCAACTTATCAAAATTGAGAAAATCTGTGAAGTAAATAAAACACAGAAAAGTCTGCTGCACTATTTCTTCACATTGACCTATCAAATGTGTAAAGTTTTTTATGAAACTTTGTACGAATCATCTCCTAGAAATTGCGCATCTCCTCCAAGTTAAAGTTCTCAAAAAGGTTTAGTATAACTTGAGAAATCAACTTCACAAGTTACCTATGTCCAAATCTGTACTTCTGAGAAGTCGATTTGACACCCCTAACTTCTTAGCTTTGGTTCTCACAATGTCGAACCCGTTTTACAAAATCCTTTTAGCTGTAGATAGCTTATCTCTCAACTTAGATTTTAAGCTATCATATGTGTAAAACTTTACACTGTGCACTGAGCACTACTCATTTCTTTCAACTCGAAATATGCGCCAGTTTCAGAGAACTGTGAACATTCAACACATATGAATGTTCCTACTTACAATTCTCCTAGCCTGTTTACAATTAGACTCTGAAACTCAGGTCACAGGCTCATTAACTAACAACTTAGATATCCTCAAAAAGATTTCTCAATTGATCAAACACAGACGGAGCAGACGCAGAAACATCGGGCGCAAGATTTTCAATTACTCAGAAAAGTTTACAACTTAGTGATGAGAGCTAACTCAACTAACTTTTCCTCTATCTCATGACTTCTAACTTCCTCAATCTTGGCTTCTAACTATTGTCACATATGCTCTCATACATGCCCCGACTTTTCTCAAAGTATTTATAGATAATTTGTACAAGATTCTTACTCAAGCAAAGATCTAAGTGAACTATGTACATATGTGTACATTTCTCATATACTCTGAATGTGTCTTTCTTCCAATCTTCAATAGTTGATCCTTCCTTCATCCTTTAATCTTCCAAGCCTTCAATTGGTGATTGGTCTGCACCAACAAGTATTTCGTAGATTTCTCTTAGTCTAAGCATGTGTAAAAAATCCTTTTGTACACATCTAATCTAGAAGCTAATGAAGCTATGTACAAAGTTTCATGGTCTAATTCTTTTCATGTTGTGAGTATGATCAATAGGAACATGTGTATGTAAAGTATGCAGGTAGACCTCTCAGAGTCATGCACTTTTTCGTGTCAATGTTTTGTTTATATCTCAGTGCTCAGTGTAAAGTTTTTGATAAGTGAACATTCAAAATCTAAGTTAGAAGGTAAAGAAGCTATGGCTAAAAGCATTTAGCAAAACAAATTCTGTGCTGGGAGAAATCAACTTTAGAAGTTACCTATGTCAAAGTCGCTTGTTCAGAAAAATAGTTTCTGATATACTATTGATCTTAAGGATCAAATTAATGTTTTAATGATTCTTTTGAAGGACTAATTGTTGATATGATTGTGCAAAGGTACTGTGGAGATATGTGCATCATTGGTTTGAATAAATCTGAAGATATGTGCAGGTAATGAAGTCAATCATTAAAGCAGATTGTTGAAAAATGAAGATTTTCACTTAGAGAAGTGATAGTTGAAAGTTTTGGTAAATCAAGATAACATTTGTGTAACTGAAGGTGCAATACAAGTGAAGTAAAGGCATTGGAAGTCCCGACTGTGGAAGATATTGAAGTTCCTTCTAATTGGAGGTGGACAAAGCCAAATTCTTGGAGATAACCTACAGAAGTATAAAGCACCAGTTCAAAGGATCAAGAAGGATTAAAGCTTCATATCAAAGGTACACTCTATTATCATAAATCATAGTAATTGCAGACACAGAAGTTCAAAGATGGGAGAAAGCTTGCAGATTGATAAGCTAGATAGGGAGAACTATCTAGCTTGGTCCATGAGGATGGAGGCACACCTCATGAGCAAAGATTTGATGGCATTCATTACAGGAGAAGAAGAAAAGCCAGAATTTGAAGATCCTAGTGTTCCAATTAGGGAGGAACTTGCAGGTTTGAAGAATTGGATGAGAAAGGATGCTCAAGCTAGAAGCATCATTTACATGGCTATAAATGATTATCTTCTACCTCACATTAGAGGATTAGAAAGTGCAACAGATGTGTGGAATGCTTTGGAAGAGCATTTCCAAAACACAACCAAGTCAAGGAAGTCCTCACAACTTTCAAGAAGAAGATTTCACAATCAATTTCTGAATATGTGGCAAGGATGAAGGATATTGCAGATAGCTTGGGAGCAGTAGATGAAGACATTGAAGAGGATAAGTTGTTAAGGCAAATACTTACAAGTATAAAAAGAGAAGTAACTTGCAGGTACTCCCCTCAACAGAATGGAGTTGCAGAAAGAAGAAATAGAACTCTTGTAGAGTTTGCAAGAGCAATGATGAAAGAAAAGAATTGTCCAAATTACTTATGGGCAGAAGCTATCAACACTGCAACATACCTTGTGAATAGGTTACCTTGTAAAGTTTTGAATGGAAGAACACCTTATGAAGCATGGTGGGGTAAGAGACCTACTCTTGATCATTGTAAGGTATTTGGATGTTTAGCATATGCTTATGTTCCTTCACAATTGAGACATAAGCTAGAACCCAAAGCAAAGAAGTATGTGTTTATTGGGTATGATGATAGACAGATGGGTTACAGATTGTGGAGTCCATCCACAAAGCAATTTCTTGTTACCAAGGATGTTACATTTGATGAGCAAAGTACAGAGGTCAGAAGATCCTTGAGAGAAAGAAAAGAACCTATCATGTATAGCTATGATACATCTTTTCTAACAACAAAAGATTATGTTCAAGAAGTGCAGAGGTTAGAAGATCCTTGAGAGAAAGAAAAGAACCTATCATGTATAGCTATGATACATCTTTTCTAACAACAAAAGATTATGCTTACATTGTGAAGACAGAAGAGGATCCAATCACAGATGAAGAAGCTAAAGGTAAACAAAATTGGGAGAAGGCAATGCAAGAAGAGTATGATGCTCTACTTGAAAATGAAACATGGGAGTTGGTGCCAAGACCAAAGAATCAAAAGGTCATTGGATGTAAGTGCGTATATAAAACAAAAAGATTTGTAGATGGAAAAGTGTCTAGATACAAGGCTAGACTTGTGGTTAAAGGTTATGCCCAAACTTATGGGGTAGATTATGATGAAACCTTTAGTCTTGTTGCTAAGATGTCTATAATTAGATCATTGATTATTGTTGCTGCTTATAAAGGATGGAAGTTATCACAATTAGATGTGAAGAATGCATTCTTGAATGGATACATTGCAGATGAAGTATACATGGAGCAACCAGAAGGCTTCATGGATTCAAATGGATCAGATTATGTGTGTAAGCTCAAGGGAACTTTGTGTGGTTTGAAGCACGCCCCAAGAGCATGGAATTATAGGCTTGTTAAGTTCTTGAATGAATGTGGATTTCAAGCATCAAATGCAGATAGTAGCTTGCTAGTGAAGGCAATTAAAAATGGACACATATACATGTGTATTTATGTTGATGATATTATTGTTATAGGTACAGATGCTCAAGGAATCAAGGAGCTTAAGAAACAAATAGAGAAGGAGTTTAAGATAAGTGATTTGGGAAACTTATCTTATTTCTTAGGAATGCAGATTGTGTATACTCAACATGGAGTATATGTTACACAAGAGAGATACTTGAAAAATCTTTTAGTCAAGTTCAACATGGAAGATTGCAAGCATTCAACCACACCATTGGAGGTAAATCATAAGTTGAGCAGATATGGAGGTGAAGAATTCAATGATATTAAGAAATATCAGAGTTTGGTAGGTAGTCTAATCTATGCTACCTTGACAAGGTCAGATCTATCATATGCAATAGGTGTGTTATCACAATTTATGCATTGTCCAAAGAAGACTCATTGGATTGCAGCTCAAAGGGTACTCCGATATATCAAAGGAACCTTAAGTGCAGGTTTGTATTATGGATTTACTTTTGATACAAGAATCAAAGTGTTTACTGATGCAAATTGGGCAGGTGATTCAGATGATAGAAGGTCTACTCATGGGTATCTTTGTTATAATGGAGATAAATTAGTTTCTTGGTGCTCAAAGAAGCAACATACAGTTGCTTTGTCATTTACAGAAGCTGAGTATAAAGAAATGGTAGAGGCTACAAAAGAAGTGATATGGTTAAAGACTTTGTTGAAGAGTTTTGAAACTGATCAGAGTACTCCAATTATTTTTGCAGACAATATGAGTTCATTATATTTGGCAGCTAACCCTATTTTTCATGCCAGAACTAAGCATATAGAGATTCAGTATCATTTCTTTGGGGAAAAGGTACTTGATAAAGAGATTGAAGTGTTGTATACTCCAACAAAAGAACAAGTTGTAGATATGTTGTCAAAAAGCTTGGATGGACCTAAGCTACAGAGGTTCAAAGAGATGGCAGGAGTATAGAAGAATGGAATAATCACAATTAGTGATTGAGGGGAGCTATCGGAACAAAACAATCACAAATTGATGATTACAAAGAGCTTGAAGTAAGTTAATGATCAGGTTGAAGTTCAAGAAGTCATTTGACAAAGTGAAGAGATTTCAGAATGATAGCTTGTATACATATGTACATTACAAGTGGAAATTCTTGTACTATGAATATAGGTAATCCTTAGGATGATAAGAAGTAATGTAATAGACACGGGATAAGTCTAGAATCATATATATATAATTCAATGATGTAAAAAAATACATGAGAGAGAGTCATAAGACAAGTGTCATAGAGATAGATGAGAAGAGAGTCATCTTAAGAAAATAGAGACAAGTATTTTGTAGATTTCTCTCAATCTGATCATGTGGATCAGAAATCCTTTTCTACACATCTAATCTAGAAGCTAATGAAGCTATGTTCAAAGTTTCATGGTCTAATTCTTTTCTTGTTGTGAGTATGATCAATAGGAACATGTGTATGTAAAGTTTGCACGTAGACCTCTCAAAGTAGCGCACTTTTTCAGTGTAAAGTTTTTTATAAGTGAGCATTCAAAATCTAAGCTATGGCTAAAACCATTTAGCAAAAGGGGATCTGTGCTGTGAGAAATCAAACTTAGAAGTTACCTATGTCAAAGTCGCTTGTTCAAAAAAACAGTTTTTGACATACTATTGATCTCAAGGATCAAATTAAAGTTTTAATGATTCTTTTGAAGGACTAATGGTTGATATGATTGAGTAAAGGTAGTGTGGAGATATGTGCATCATTGGTTTGAAGAAATATGAAGATATGTGCAGGAAATGAAGTCAATCATTAAACAGACTTTTGAAGAATCAAGATTTTCACTCAAAGAAGTGATAGTTGAAATATTTGGTAAATGAAGATAATATTTGTGTAAAATTTGATCCATAACTGATGGAGAGTGTTAATCTCCAAAAGAACAACCTACTCTTGAACTTAGAACACCTCTATATCAAGAGTAAGTCAAAACCTTCACCAATTTAAGAGATCAATGACCAAATATCAAATTCTTGAACAAACTGTGAAGAAGGAAATTACTCAGAAAGTCTGCTGCATATATCTTTCTCATTGACTGAGTAAATGTGTAAAGTTTTTTATGAAACTTTGCACAAGGTGTCGCCTAAAGATTGCGCACCTCGTCCAAGTCAAATCACTCCAAATCACTCCAATGTTCTTTTCTAGGACAATGCATGAATTGAGACAAAACCCCAACTGCATATGATAAATCAGGCCTAGTTAATGTAGCATAGATAAGACTACCAACCAAACTCTGATATTGCTTCATGTCCTTGAACTCTTCACCTCCAAATCTGCTTAATTTGTGATTCACCTCCATTGGAGTAGGTGCTACTCTGCAATCATTCATTTTAAACTTGGTTAACAAATTCTTCAAATACCTCTCTTGAGTCACATACACTCCATGTTGAGTGTATGAAATCTCCATGCCCAAGAAGTATGACAAATCTCCCAAGTCACTGATTTTGAACTCTTTCTCCATTTGCTTCTTTAGGCTTTGAATGCCTTTCTCATCTGTACCTGTAAGAATGATATCATCAACATATATGCACATGTAAATAAACCCATCATCACTTGCTTTAACAAGCAAGCTACTATCTGCTTTTGATACTTGAAATCCAAGTTCTTTCAAGAACTTTACAAGTCTATAGTTCCATGCCCTTTGGGCCTGCTTCAAGCCATATAAAGCTCTCTTGAGCTTACACACATGATCTGGATATCTTCCATCTCTAAATCCTTGAGGTTGCTCCATGAAAACATCATCTGAAATATAACCATTCAAAAAAGCATTCTTCATATCTAATTGAAATAATTTCCAACCTTTGCATGCAGCAACTGCTATGAGTGTTCTGATGGTTGTCATCTTTGCCACTGGACTATAAGTCTCATCATAGTCAATACCATATGTCTGAGCAAACCCTTTTACAAAAAGTCTAGCTTTGTACCTAGACACACTTCCATCTGCAAATCTCTTTGTCTTATAGACCCACTTGCATCCAATGATCTTCTGACTATTTGGTTTTGGAACCAAATCCCATGTTTGATTCTCCATTAATGCATCATATTCTTCCTGCATAGCTTTTTCCCAAATCTCTTTACCTTTTGCCTCTTCATATGTAGAAGGGTCTTCATCTGCTTTAATCATGTAAGCATAATCCTTAGTAGTCAAGAATGAAGTATCATAGCTTTACCTTGTAGGTTGCCATTTGTTCCTTGTAGACCTCCTAAGTTCTCCACTTCTTGAGGTTTCTGGTTCTTCACATTCAGGATCAAATCTTGGTGTTTCTTCCACTTCAACCTGCACTTCATTATTCTCTTGCTCATCAAATATCTGAACCTTTGATTTACCTTTCCTTTGGCTCACAATTTCTTCATCATCTGTATTAATATTGATAGTACCTGCATACCAAGTACCTTGCTCATCAAATGTAACATCTTTTGATACAAGAAAATGTTTTGTGGATGGATTCCACAACCTGTATCCCATCTGCTTATCATCATAACCAATAAACACATATTTTTCAGCTTTAGGTTCCAATTTGTGCCTTAATTGTGATGGCACATATGCATAGGCCAAACATCCAAATACTTTGCAATGATCTAGTGTAGGTCTCTTACCCCACCATGCCTCATATGGTGTCATACCCTGCAAGGCTTTACAAGGTAGCCTATTGACCAAATAAGTAGCTGTATTTACAGCCTCAGCCCACAAATAATTTGGGCAATTTTTCTCCTTCATCATGGATCTTGCAAACTCAACAAGAGTCCTATTCCTCCTTTCTGCTACACCATTTTGTTGAGGAGAGTACCTGCAAGTAACCTCTCTTTTTATACTTGCATTCCACAAGTAATCACTGAACTCATTAGAGAAATACTCTCCCCCTCCATCTGACCTTAGTCTCTTCAACTTATGTCCTGTAATTCTCTCTGCATACATATGATAATGTTTGAAAGTATTGAATACTTCTGACTTATCTTTGATCACATAGATAGTGATCCATCTGGTAGCATCATCAACATAAATCACATAATACCTTGAGCCATTGATACTGAAGTCCTTTGATGGTCCCCACACATCTGTGTGTACCAACTCAAGTTTCTCTGAATACATAAACCCATGCTTAGAATAGGGTTGCTTATGAGCCTTACCTAATTGACATGCCTCACATCTGTATGTCATATGTTGACCTGCAACATTAGGCAATCCAAGCACTGAACCATTATTAATCATGTCTTTAATACCTCTTTCATTGAAATGTCCAAGTCTCTTGTGCCAAAGATCTAACTCAGAGATCTTATGTCCTCCATAAGTGAACAAGGCATGACCAACATTACCTTGAACCTTCAATGTGAACAATCTTCCTTCTTTCTTCCCTGAAACAATTTGTTTATACCCATTGCTAGGGTCTTCCACAAACACTCCTTCATTAGTGAACCTTACTTCATAACCTTTTTCCACAATTTGTCCTACACTTATCAAATTCTTAGGAATTGTAGGAACATACAAGACCTTACTCAATAAGGTGCTACCATCCTTGGCTCTCACTGATCCAATTGACTTCACATTGTGCTTTGTGTTGTCACCTGTTTGAACAACATGATTAGATACCTTATTCTCCAAATCAGTCATCAAGGCTATATTACCACTCAGGTGATTGCTACACCCTGAGTCAATGTAGAAGACTCTTTGATCTTCATTCTGCCTTTCACAAGTTGCATTCATTATCAATGTTGAATCTTCCTTCTGATCTGAAGCATAATTGTAGTAGGTATTGTTATATTGTTGACTTTGGAAACCTCTACCTGCATTTCTTCCAAAGTAACCCCTACTACCTCTACCTCTGAAATTACCTCTTTGATTTCTGCCACCTCTTCCTCTTGAATTATAGTTCTGATTGTATCCTCCATTACTTTGAGTGTTATGCCAACAATCATTGGCTAAATGATTTGTCTTACCACAAATCCAGCAAGCTTTGGATCCATCTTTATTACTCCTGCCTCTTCCTCTACCTTTGCCACCTCCTCTTCCTCTTAGGAAGTTGGCTTGACTAGTTGTGCCTTCTTCTTCATTTGCTTGTTGCTTTCCTTTGTTAGTTTTCTTCTTGTCTTTAGAGTACATTGCATGACCTGCACTCTTGTCAACATCTCCTTTGATATCATTCTCAAAAGTTAGCATATGTCCTAACAATTGATTCAAATCAGGATTGAAATGATCCAATGAAAGTTCTATGGACAAAATAAAAGGTTTCCACTTCTCATCACCTCTTAGTCCTGTGAGAATTTGCCTTACCAATTTATCTTCTTCAATGTCTTCATCCACTGCTCTTAATGCATCTGCAATGTCCTTCATCTTTGTCACATAATCAGATATTGATTGTGAAGCCTTCTTCTTGAACGTAGTAAACTCTGCCCATAAAGATGCCTTTCTTGACTTTGTAGTGTTTTGGAAATGCTCCTCCAAAGCATTCCATATCTCACTTGCACTTTCAAGACCTCTAATGTGAGGTAGCAAGTAGTCATTGACTGCCATATAGATTATGCTCCTAGCTTGAGTATCTCTTTTCATCCAGTTCTTCAAATCTGATAATTCTTCCCTAGTTGGAACACTAGGATCTCTGAATTGTGGCTTTTCTTCTTCTCCTGTAATGTAAGCTATCAAATCTTTGCTCATTAGATGAGCTTCC
>CM035418.1:17065162-17067662 GCA_020310875.1 Ceratopteris richardii | reverse complement strand
TAGATAGATAGATAGATAGATAGATAGATAGATAGATAGATAGATAGATAGATAGATAGATAGATAGATAGATAGATAGATAGATAGATAGATAGATAGATAGATAGATAGATAGATAGATAGATAGATAGATAGATAGATAGATAGATAGATAGATAGATAGATAGATAGATAGATAGATAGATAGATGGATGGAAGGACAGATTGATGGAGAGTGTTAATCTCCAAAAGAACAAGCTACTCTTGAATTTAGAGCACCTTTATATCAAGACTAACTCAAAACCTTTACCAATTTAGAGGATCAATGATCAATTATCAAAATTTTGGATAAACTATGAAGAAGATGATTACACAAAAAGTCTGTTGCACATAACTCACTCATTGACTTATCAAATGTGTAAAGTTTTTTAGAAAACTTTGCACAAGGTGTTGACTATAGTTTGCGCACCTTCTCCAAGTTAAATCATTCCAAAAGATTTAGTAGATCTTGAGAAATGACCTTAACAAGTCACCTATGTCTAAAACTGTAGTTCTTTACAGTTGATTTTGACACTTATAACTTCTTAAAATTGGTTCTCTTAAACTAGAACCTGTTTAATCAAATGCTTTTAGTCGTAGGTAGCTTACCTTCCAACTTAAAGAATGAGTGCTTCTTGCTCAAAACTTTACACTGTGGAAGGAGAAATGACCAAAACATTAGCATCAAATTTTGCGCCTCGTGCAACTTCTCTTCTTTTCATTTACACATGTAAATGTTCCTACACTCAATTCTCTTAGCCTGATCATAATTAGAAGCTGAAAATTTGTAGAGAGTTCAATCAACTATAGACTTAGACTTGTACAAAAGCATTTCATAAAAGATTCAACACAGAAGGAGAAACCTCAAAAATATCGCGTGCAACTTTTCTTCATTTCTGGAAAACTTTACATATGAGTGATGAGAGAGATCCTACTCACTTCTAAAGTGTCTAATGACTCATACAACTTCTAATTTCTCTATTTACATGCTCTCCCATATTTTCCCCGACATTTTCCTTGTATATATAGGCAAATATGTACAAGCTCATAAATATACAAAAGTATAAGTGAGCTATCTTTGAATTAATGTACATATGTATACATATCTTCATTCTCTGAACATATACTTTCTCCATGCTTCATGACTTGATCTTTTCTTCAGTCCTTGACTTCAAACCTTCATTAAAACTTCAATTGTTGATTGCCTTGCACCAACAACTCCCCCTCAATCATCAATTGAGGTTTTCTCTGACTTCTTTATACCTGCCATGTCTTTGAATCTTTGTAGCTTTGGTCCATCCAAGCTTTTAGTTAGCATATCAACTATCTTATCTTTTGTTGAAGTATGTATGACTTCAATCTCCTTGTCCATCACCTTTTCTCTTAGGAATGATACTAAATCTCAATGTGTTTAGTCTTGGCATGAAAAAGAGGATTAGCAACTAAATACAATGAACTCATGTTATCTCCATGAATAGTGGGCGTACTCTGGATGATGTCAAAACTCTTCATAAGAGTCTTAAGCCATATCACTTCCTTTGCAGTTTCAACCATACCTTTGTACGCAGCCTCTGTGGATGATAAAGCAACTGTGTGTTGCTTCTTTGAACACCATGAAATTAACTTATCTCCCACATAACACAAGTACCCATAAGCTGATCTCCTATCATCAAGATTACCTGCCCAATCTGTATCACTATATATCTTAATGTTTGTATCTGATGTAAAACCATAATACAAACCTTCTTTGATTGTACCCTTAATGTACCTCAACACTCTTTGCCTACAATCCAATTTTCTTTCCTAGGACAATTCATGAATTGAGATAATACTCCAACTGCATATGACAAGTCAGGCCTAGTTAATGTAGCATAGATCAGACTACCAACCAAACTTTGATATAGCTTCATGTCCTTGAAGTCTTCTCCTCCATATCTGCTCAATTTGTGATTCACCTCCATTGGAGTAGGTGCTAACCTACAATCATTCATCTTAAACTTGATCAACAAGTTTTTCAAATACCTTTCTTGGGTTACATACACTCCATGTTGAGTGTATGAGATCTCCATGCCCAAGAAATATGACAAGTCTCCCAAGTCACTGATCTTGAATTCTTTCTCCATTTGCTTCTTTAGGCTTTGAATAGCTTTCTCATCTGTACCTGTAAGAATTATATCATCAACATATATGCACATGTAAATGAACCCATCATCACTTGCTTTAACAAGCAAGTTACTATATGCTTTAGATACTTGGAAACCAAGTTCGAACTTCACAAGTCTATAATTCCATGCCCTTGGGGCCTGCTTCAAACCATACAAAGCTCTCTTGAGCTTACATACATGATCTGGATACCTTTCATTTCTGAATCCTTTTGGTTGCTCCATGAAAACATCATCTGAAATATAACCATTTAGAAAAGCATTCTTCACATCTAATTGACATAATTTCCAACCTTTACATGCAGCAATAGCTATGAGTG
>CM035418.1:17052662-17055162 GCA_020310875.1 Ceratopteris richardii | reverse complement strand
GGCACATTTTTTTTCTTGATGGTTCACCCTTTCACGAACATTAGGAGTTTCCTTATGTACTCTTCTTTATATATTTTGTTAGTTGTATTATTGCATTAGATTATTCTTGTATATCCCCTTTATGTAATAGAAAAAGAAGAAGACCATTCTTCCTTGCCTCATTTGTGGGTGATCCTCTCTTTGTGTGTGAGAGTCTGTGAGATCTCTCTTCCTTATCTCCTCTCTTTTGGTAGTGCACACACTAGTACATAGAATATCAAAATTACTTGTGCAGTCAACCTCTATGTTGGTCCTTGAACTTGTCATGTAGCTTGCCCTTGTGCACTCCTTGGCTTCCAATAAGGTTGAAGGCTTTGATCACTTCTACTATCGACCAACAACACCTCCTTATGATACTTTATCACACCTTAGTTTCTCTCTTAGTTGCCCTCTGTGCACTCTTTGCATGCTTTGTCACTTCCTTTGCACATTTTCTCTTCTCTTAACACACCTTTGATCTCTAGGCACTATAAAAGTTTGGGTATCTTAGTCTTCCTTGCTCCCAAGTGTAGTGTAGGCTCTTGCTCCTTGCTCTCTTAAACTATCTCGAAGAATACTCCTTTATGGTGTATCGAATCCTCTGACATATGTCGGTTCAACTACATGTCTATTCTGATGCCTACTTTGTTGTCCCAAGAACATTCTTATGTAAAGACCAACAACTCCCTATTTTGTATTGTAGTGACTTTATGGGAAAAACATTTAAATGGGGCACCATAGATAAGCTCTTGCATAACATCTTTACTTCTTATCTTTTTCACTTTTGACCTTAATCTCTAAAAAATGTGTGAATAGAAGAGGGTTCACCTAGAACTTCCATAAAACTTTAAAAGCCTTAAAAACCCTTCAAAAACACCTTTTTTCAACCTGCATTTGCCTTTTCTTGCAAGACCCTTGTGAACAACTATTTACGCACTACCTGTCCACCCATGTCATTGGCCACTTGTGCACCACCTGTGCACCACTTTCCAAGTCACCACTTTGATCGAATCAACATTGATAGATAGATAGATAGATAGATGGATACATTATATAACATGTGTGAATTTGTTCCTTCACATAGGCATGATTTCTAAGTGTCCAAGTTCCATAGTTCTTTTGTTCTTCTTCTTTTCACTTATGTCTTCATGTGTTTATGCTTAATTAATGAGTGAAGCCCAAACAACTCCCCGTCAATCACTAATTAACATTTTCTGACTCTTCATACAATCTGTTTCTCTTTTATCCATGCCATTCCTTTGAATCTACTTGTCTTCACTCCTTCCAAGCTTATTGTCATGATATCTGCTATCTAATTCTTTGTAGGAGTATATGCCACTTTGAGTTCTTTTTCCATTACCTTTTCTCTCATAAAATGATATTGCATCTCTATATGTTTTGTTCTTGCATGAAATATTGGATTTACTGCAAGATAAGTTAAACTCATATTATCTCCATGTATTATAAGTATACCTTGATCAATCCCCAAGCTTTTCAACAAGGTCTACATCCATACTACTTCTTTAGCTACTTCCACAAGCCCTTTGTATTCTACTTCAGTAGATAATAATGCTACTATATGTTGTTTCTTTGAACACCAACTCACAAGCTTATCACCTATGTACATGTATCCATGTGTTGATCTTTTATCATCGTGACTTCTTGCCCAATCCGAGTCACTATATGCTCTCAAATTTATGTTTGAAGTAAAAGGATAATATAATCCTTCTTTTATAGTTCCTTTGATATATCTAAGAACTCTTTTACCTGCAATCCAATGTTGAGCCTATCCCTCCCCCACCTGTTTTGATAAATGTAGTGTGTGTGTGTGTGTGTGAAGCTTAGTGAGTTGTGAAGTGGAGATGGTGTTTCTTGCCACTCAGTATTTTGCTCATAACTCATAGCAAATTTGTGAGATTAGCTAAAAAATAAGACCATTGGATATGTCTCACCGAGAGCTTCAAAATGAACCCAGTATTGACCATATTTGAGTATGGGAGCTAAGAGAAAATGTCGAATTTGTGCTTATTGCTCTAGTAAGTATTGTGACATGCAGTTTCAGGGAAGTAGGTGACTTGAGAGGTTCTTCCGCCTAATTTGCACACATTATGAGCACATCTACTTCATTTATCATTATTCCCCTACACAACTAAGATCAGGTCTTGTTAGTGTAGTGTAGATCAACCTTCCCACTAGAGATTGATCTGCAAACCTCTTCGCTTTACAAACCCATTTATTTCCAATCACTTTCTTACCATTTGGTTTTGGAAAAAGTTCCCATGTCGTTCTCCTCAAGTGCATTGAATTCTTCCTTCATTGCTTCTTCCCATTGTTTCTTTCCTTTTGCCTCATCATAGTTATGAGGTTCTCCATCTTCTTTGACTATATAAGCATAGCTTCTCTGATTCATATAAGAAGTACCATAAGAGTACCATGTTGGTTGTTTCCTTAATCTACTTGACCTTCTTGGTTCATTCTCTTC
>CM035418.1:17042662-17047662 GCA_020310875.1 Ceratopteris richardii | reverse complement strand
GACTTGTACAAAAGCATTTCACGATTGATCTACTGTAGAAGGAGAACACGCAGAAACATCGGGCGCAAGATTTTCAATTACTCAGAAAAGTTTACAACTGAGTGATGAGAGCTAACTCAACTAACTTTTCCTCTATCTCATGACATCTAACTTCCTCAATCTTGGCTTCTACATATGCTCTCATACATGCCCCGACTTTTCTCAAAGTATTTATAGATAATTTGTACAAGACTCTTACTCAAACAAAGATCTAAGTCACCTATGACTATACTAATGTACATATGTGTACACTTCTCTTATCCTCTGAATATGTCTTTCTTCCAAGCTTCAATGGTTGATCCTTCCTTCACTCTTTAACCTTCCAAGCCTTCAATTGGTGATTGGTCTGCACCAACAGCTCCCCCTCAATCATCAATTGAGGTCTTCATTATCTTCTTTATACCTGCCATGTCTTTGAACCTTTGTAACTTTGGTCCATCCAAGCCTTTTGTAAGCATATCAGCTATCTGATCTTTTGTTGAAGTATGAACTACTTCAATCTCTTTATCCATCACTTTCTCTCTTAGAAAGTGATACTGAATCTCAATGTGTTTGGTCCTGGCATGGAAAACAGGATTAGCAGCTAAATACAATGAACTCATGTTATCTCCATATATAATTGGTACCCCATGCATAATGTCAAGACTCTTCATCAAGGTCTTGAGCCAAATCACTTCCTTTGCAGCTTCAACCATGCCTTTATACTCTGCTTCTGTAGAAGATAAAGCAACTGTATGTTGCTTCTTGGAACACCATGAGATAAGTTTATCTCCCACATAACACATATATCCAAATGTAGACCTTCTATCATCTGGATTACCTGCCCAATCTGCATCACTATAAATTTTGATATTTGTATCTGAAGTAAACCCATAATACAAACCTTCATTGAGTGTACCCTTAATGTACCTCAACACCCTTTGTCCTGCAATCCAATGTTCTTTCCTTGGGCAATGCATAAATTGAGACAAAACCCCTACTGCATATGATAAATCAGGTCTAGTTAGAGTAGCATAGATAAGGCTCCCAACCAAACTCTGATATTGTCTCATGTCCTTGAATTCTTCACCTCCATACTTACTCAATTTGTGATTCACCTCCATTGGTGTAGGTGCTACCCTGCAATCATTCATTTTAAACTTGATTAACAAGTTCTTCAAATACCTTTCTTGGGTCACAAATACTCCATGTTGAGTATATGTAATCTCCATGCCCAAGAAGTATGATAAGTCTCCCAAGTCACTTATCTTGAACTCCTTTTCCATTTGCCTCTTGAGCCTTTGTATTCCTTCTTCATCTGTACCTGTAAGAATTATATCATCAACATATATGCACATGTATATGAAACCATTTTCACTTGCCTTGACAAGCAAGCTACTGTCTGCTTTAGACACCTGAAAACCAAGTTCTTTTAGGAACTTCACAAGTCTATACTTCCATGCCCTTGGGGCCTGCTTCAAGCCATACAAAGCTCTCTTGAGCTTGCACACATGATCTGGATACCTTTTATCTCTGAACCCTTGAGGTTGCTCCATAAATACATCATCTGAAATATAACCATTCAAAAAAGCATTTTTCACATCAAGTTGACATAGCTTCCAACCTTTACATGCAGCAATAGCAATAAGTGTCCTTATGGTTGTCATCTTTGCCACAGGACTATAGGTCTCATCATAATCAATACCATATGTTTGAGCAAAGCCTTTGACAACAAGTCTAGCTTTGTATCTAGACACACTTCCATCTGCAAACCTTTTTGTCTTGTAGACCCACTTGCATCCAATAATCTTCTGACTATTTGGTTTTGGAACCAAATCCCAAGTTTGATTTTCCAATAGTGCATCATATTCCTCCTGCATAGCACTCTCCCATTTTTCCTTACCCTTTGCCTCTTCATATGTAGAAGGGTCTTCATCTGTATTCACCATATAAGCATAATCTTTTGTGGCTAGAAATGAAGTATCATAACTATACCTTGTAGGTTGCCACCTATTTCTTGTTGACCTTCTGAGTTCTCCACTCCTTGAGGTTTCTGGCTCTTCACATTCAGGATCAAATCTTGGTGTCTCTTCCACTTCAACCTGCACTTCATTATTCTCTTGCTCATCAAATATCTGAACTTTTGATTTACCTTTTCTTTGACTCACTTCTTCTTCATCACCTGTATTGATATTAATTGTACCTTCATACCAAGTGCTTTGTTCATCAAATGTAACATCCTTAGAAACCATAAATTGCTTTGTTGATGGACTCCACAATCTATAGCCCATCTGCTTGTCATCATAGCCAATGAAAACATACTTTTCAGCTTTGGGTTCCAATTTGTGTCTTAATTGTGATGGCACATATGCATATGCCACACACCCAAAAACTCTGCAATGATCCAAGGTAGGTCTTTTACCCCACCAAGCCTCATATGGTGTCATACCCTGCAAGGCTTTACATGGTAACCTATTGACCAAGTAAGTGGCTGTATTTACAGCCTCAGCCCACAAATAATTAGGGCAATTTTTCTCCTTCATCATGGATCTTGCAAACTCAACAAGAGTTCTATTTCTCCTTTCTGCAACACCATTTTGTTGAGGAGAGTACCTGCAAGTAATTTCCCTTTTTATACCTGCATTCCATAAGTAATCACTGAACTCATTAGAGAAATACTCTCCCCCTCCATCTGACCTTAGTCTCTTCAACTTATGACCTGTAATTCTTTCTGCATATGCATGATAGTGTTTAAATGTATTAAACACTTCTGACTTATCTTTGATCACATAGATAGTGATCCACCTAGTAGCATCATCAACATAAATCACATAATACCTTGATCCATTTATACTGAAATCTTTTGATGGTCCCCACACATCTGTGTGTACCAACTCAAGCTTCTCTGAGTGCATAAAACCATGCTTGGAATAGGAATGTTTATGAGCCTTACCTAATTGACATGCCTCACATTTGTATGTCATATGTTGACCTGCAACATTAGGCAATCCAAGCACTGAACCATTGTTAACCATATCTTTAATACCTCTTTCATTGAAATGTCCAAGCCTCTTGTGCCAAAGATCTAACTCAGAAATCTTATGGCCTCCATATGTGAACATAGCATGACCAATGTTGCCTTGAATCTTCAATGTAAATAATCTTCCTTCCTTTTTTCCTGAAACAATCTGTTTATACCCTTGGCTAGGGTCTTCCACATATACTCCATCATTAGTGAACCTTACTTCATATCCCTTTTCAACAATTTGACCTACACTTATCAAATTCTTAGGGATTGTAGGAACATACAAGACCTTACTCAATAAGGTGCTTCCATCCTTGGCCTTCACTGATCCAATTGACTTCACATTGTGCTTTGTGTTGTCACCTGTTTGAACAACATGATTAAAAACTTTACTTTCCAAATCAGTCATCAAAGATATGTTACCACTCAGGTGATTGCTACACCCTGAGTCAATGTAGAAGACTCTTTGATCTTCACTCTGCCTTTCACAAGTTGCATTCATTATCAATGTTGAATCTTCCTTTTGATCTGAAGCATAATTGTAGTAGGTGTTGTTGTATTGTTGACTTTGGAATCCTCTACCTGCATTTCTTCCAAAGTAATTCCTTCCACCTCTACCTCTGTAATTACCTCTTTGATTTCTGCCACCTCTTCCTCTTGAATTATAATTTTGATTGTATCCACCATTATTCTGATTATTATGCCAACAATCATTAGCTAAGTGATTTGTCTTACCACAAATCCAGCAAGCTTTGCCTCCATCTTTGTTGTTCCTGCCTCTTCCTCTACCTTTGCCACCTCCTCTTCCTCTTAGGAAGTTGGCTTGAGTAGTTGTTCCTTCATCTTCACCTGCTTGTTGTTTTCCTTTGCTATTCTTCTTCTTGTCCTTTGAGTACATTGCATGTCCTGTACTCTTGTCACCATCTCCTTTAACATCCTGCTCAAATGTTAGCATATGACCTAACAATTGATTTAAATCAGGAGTGAAATGGTCAAGTGATAGTTCTGTAGACAAAATAAATGGCTTCCATTTGTCATCACCTCTCAACCCTGTAAGGATTTGCCTTACCAATTTATCTTCCTCAATGTCTTCATCAACAGCTCCTAAAGCATCTGCAATATCTTTCATCCTTGTTACATAGTCTGAGATGGATTGAGAGGCCTTCTTCTTGAAGGTAGTAAACTCTGCCCATAAGGATGCCTTCCTTGACTTTGTAGTGTTCTGGAAATGCTCCTCCAAAGCATTCCATATGTCAGTAGCACTTTCAAGACCTCTAATATGAGGTAACAAGTAATCATTGACTCCCATATAGATAATGCTCCTAGCTTGAGCATCTTTCTTCATCCAATTTTTCAGATCTGCTAACTCTTCCCTAGTTGGAACACTAGGATCTCTGAACTGTGGCTTCTCTTCTTCTCCTGTGATGTAAGCAATTAAATCTTTGCTCATAAGATGAGCTTCCATCCTCATTGACCATGCAGGATAGTTTTCCCTATCCAATTTCTCTATCTGTAGAGCATCTCCCATCTTGTATCCACCTGTGTATTGAAAACTTCAAGCTTTACAAGCAATGTATGTACCTTTACTTCGAGTTAGACTCCTTTTGTCTTTCTTGATGTTGAGTAGTCTTCTCCTCAGGCTTTTGACTCCAAGCTTTCACTTCTTAGTTCTTCAAATGTTGAACTTCTTGAATCTGCAGCAGTCGGGACCTTCCTTTCCTTGATTTTGATGTCTCCTGCTCTGATACCACTGATGGAGAGTGTTAATCTCCAAAAGAACAACCTACTCTTGTGATTAGAGCACCTCTATACCAAGAGTAAGTCAAAACCTTCACTAAATTAGAGGTCCAATCTTCAAATTATCAAAATTGAGAAAATCTGTGAAAAAGATAAAACACAGAAAAGTCTGCTGCACTATTTCTCCACATTGACCTATCAAACATGTAAAGTTTTTTAT
>CM035418.1:17025162-17030162 GCA_020310875.1 Ceratopteris richardii | reverse complement strand
TCAACCAATGGTGTGCTAAAGATGCTTTGGCAAGGTCATATCTTCTAAACTCTATCTCTGATTTCCTTCTACCTCATGTAAGGAACTGTAAGACTTCCCAAGAGACTTGGGAAACCTTGTCAACATACTTCTCATCAAGCACAAGGGCCAGAAAGAATCAGCTATGGATTGAGTTTACAACTCTTAGGAAGCAATCAAAACAATGTGTCTCAGATTTTGTCACCAAAGTCAAAGACATTGCAGATCAACTTGCAAGTGTTGGAGAAGAAATTGAGGAAGAGCAAATAGTCAGACAAGTGATCAATGGACTAAAGGCAGATGACAAGTGGGAGAGCTTCACCACTGCAATGGACTTGTACATGGACATCCAAGCACCTGATCTAACAACTCTGATTGGACAACTATTCACACATGAAGCAAATATCACAAAGAATGGAGAGCAATCAAAAGGTAACAATCCCTCTGCCCTATATACTGATAAGAAGTCTAAAGACAAGGGTAAAAGCAAGAAGGTTGATGAAGAAGGATCCACCTCCCAAGCAAACTATGCAGGGAGAGGTAGATCATCTAGAGGTAGGGGCAGAGGAGGTAAGTCAGGTAGGGGGAGACCCTATAACCAATCTCCATGCAATATTTGTGGCTTGTCTAACCATACTACAGATGAATGCTACAAAAACTACAAGAACCAAAGAGGAAGAGGTCACCAAAGAGGAGGATACTCTCAAGGTAGAGGCAGATTCAATCAATCTCAAGGCTACCATGGCTACAACAATAATTACAACAATAGCTACAATCACAATGGCAATTATCAAGGTGGATACAGGAACAGAAAGGATTACAACAATTATGCAGAGGATCAAGATGATTCCTTGTTGATTATGAACATGACATCTAAATCAGGTATCAATGATGATCATTTGTTCTATATTGATTCAGGTTGCTCTAACCATGTAGCTGGAAATGTTGCCTTACTCTCTGATTTGGAAGAACCCAAAGGCAAGCACCAAGTGCAGACAGGTGATGACACTAAACATTCAGTTGTTAAAGTAGGCAATGTCAAAACAAGTGATGGTAATCAGAATTTACTAAGCAGAGTGTTGTATGTTCCAACAATCACCAAGAATCTGATGAGTGTAGGTCAGATTGTTGAAAAAGGTCTACAGGTCAGGTTCACTCAACATGGTGCATATGTGGAGGATCCAAGACATGGATTCAGAAGGATAGCCAAGGGAGAGAAATCAGGTAGATTGTTTACCTTTGAACTTGAGGATACTAAGAATATTGCCTTGTACAACTATAAGGACCAAACCCTATCAGAATTGGAAATGTGGCACAAGAGATTAGGTCACATTGGAGAGAGGACCATAAAACAAATGAGCAGGGATCAATGTGTGCTTGGGATACCTAATGTATCCAAGCAACACATGATATACAAGTGTGGGGCTTGTCAATTTGGTAAGTCACACAGACTGCCCTATACCAAGAAAGGTTTTATGCATGAAGATTATTTGGAATTGGTGCATACAGATGTTTGGGGACCAAGCAAGGAGCCATCCATATCTGGATCAAGGTACTATGTGTCCTTTATTGATGACTATAGCAGATGGACTGTCTTGTACTTCATGAAACATAAAGATGAAGTATTTAATTGTTTCAAAAGGTATCTTGCATTAGTTGAGAATCAAACAGGTAGACATTTGAAGAGACTAAGGTCAGATGGTGGTGGAGAATACTTCTCCAATGACTTTGAAGATTTTTTGCAGGGAAGAGGCATCAAGAGGGAGATTACCACAAGGTACTCACCTGAACAAAATGGGGTAGCTGAAAGGAGGAATAGACTCATTGTAGAGACAGCTAGGTCTATGCTTAATGAGAAAAAACTACCAAATTATCTTTGGGCAGAGAGTGTATCTACTGCCACATACTTAATCAACAGGTTGCCATCAAAGACACTTGATGGAATGACACCCTATGAGGCTTGGCATGGTAAGAGACCATCTCTGGATCATTGCAAGATCTTTGGGTGTGTTGCATATGTGCATATTCCCTCACAGGTAAGGGGAAAGCTAGACCCTAAGGCTGAAAAATGTATTTTCATTGGTTATGATTTGAATCAGAAAGGATACAGGTTCTATAACCCCTCAAATAAAGGCTTCAAGGTAAGCAGAGATGTCATCTTTGATGAAAATGATTCATGGTATGATAATGAGTGCAGGAAAGTTAGCCTACCTTATGATATGGAAGAAGACTTTCCAAAGCTTATCAGGCAAGAACCAACTCAGAAGGAGGACACAAGTTCAGATGATGAAGACACCATCAACATTGAAGAATTCAAGGCTTGGAAATCCAAAGGGAAGATGAAGATGAAGCAACTTGAAGACAATCCAGAATCCTCAACTCAAGCTATGAGGAGATCTTCAAGAGAAAAGAAGAAACCTATTAGGTATGGGTATGATACTTCACTTGTAACCAAGCACTCTGTGTATCTTGCAAAGGATATCTTGAATGAAGAACCAGGTACATTTGAGGAAGCTATTACTAAACCAGAATGGAAGGAAGCAATGGATGAAGAAATGGAGGCTCTCAAGGAGAGTGATACTTGGGACTTGGTACCCAAGAAGGACTCCATGAAAGTGATAGGATCCAGATGGATCTACAAACTCAAGAGGAACTCAGATGGTACAATAAACAGGTATAAAGCTAGGTTGGTAGCCAAGGGTTTTGCACAAACCCAAGGCATTGATTATGAGGAGACATTTTCTCCTGTGGCCAAGATGCCAACTATCAGAATTATGGTGAGTGTAGCTGCATCCAAGAATTGGAACATGTACCAATTGGATGTGAAGAATGCATTCTTGAATGGATGGATATCTGAAGAGGTCTACATGTCACAACCACCTGGCTATGAAGATCCCAATAAGGTAAATCATGTTTGTAAATTGAAGAAGGCTCTGTATGGATTGAAGCAGGCACCTAGAGCATGGAATTACAGGTTGACAACCTATCTCCTAGATCAAGGATTTGTGATGAGTAAAGCAGATACTTCATTGTTTATAAAGAAGAACAATTCAGAGGTAATATACTTGTGTGTCTATGTTGATGACATCATTATTACAGGAAATGATGTGAATGGGATTAGACACATCAAAGGTCAAATGATGAAGGAATTCAAGATCAATGATCTTGGATTATTGAAGTACTTCCTAGGACTTGAATTGGTCTACACAAATTCAGGTATATTTATTACTCAGAAGAAGTACATTCAGGACTTGGTCAAGAAGTTTAATTTGTAGGAAGCTAAAATCTCAAACATTCCTATGGAGGTCAACCACAAACTCAGTGCACATGAAGGAGAAGAACTCAAGGATATTACAGGTTACCAAAGTTTGGTAGGTAGTCTTAATTATGCTACCTTAACCAGGATTGACATATCATATGGTGTTAGTATACTTAGCCAATTTATGCATAAGCCAAGAGTACCACATTTGGAGGCAGCCAAGAAGATAGTAAAGTACCTAAAGGGAACACAAAATCGTGGTTTGTACTTTCCATATTCATCAGACATTGATATCAAAGTATACTCAGATGCAGATTGGGCAGGTTGCAAGGATGACAGGAGGAGTACATCTGGTTACATATGCTTTGCAGGTGATAAACCAATTTCTTGGTCATCCAAGAAACAACCCACAGTGGCTCTATCATCTACTGAGGCAGAATACAGAGGGCTAGCCAATGCCACTCAAGAAGCCATATGGTTGAAGCTACTATATTCAGAATTGGGCCTATACACAAGGCCACCAATCATATTTGGTGATAACACAAGTTCACTTCACCTAGCAGCTAATCCTGTGTATCATGCTAGGACAAAACACATAGAGGTTCATTACCACTATGTGAGGGAGAAATTACTTAGCAAGGAAATCCAATTATCATATGTGTCTACTAATATACAATGTGCAGATTTGCTTACAAAAGCTCTGGATGGGAGCAAACTATGCAGGTTTAAATCCATGATTGGATTACAGGATATCATTGAAGACTAAAGATGAAGACTCAAGCAAAGTGTTTGCTTGAGGGGGAGCTGTTGGTGCAAACAAGCCTTCACACTTGGCTTTGTCTTGTACCTAGAAGAGCATTGGATATCAACCTTGAAGGTTTTACAAGAGATTGGATTAATTCATGAAGACTTCATTTGAAGGAAGACCATAGGAACACATGCCTATGCTTAGTTACCTTTTACTTTATGTAAAAGTCAATATGACTTCTTGTAATCACACCTACCTTCAAAAGTCGTGGAAATTGAAAGGTATGAATGGAGAGAATATCTCCATATGTTTAGATGAGAGATTTGAGGGAGCCTACATTTGAATTTGAAATTCAAACTCTCTTCAAACTCCTATAAAAGACTATGTAAAAGTCGCGGGGATAGTACACTCTTTCCGAGGCAAATCCAAGCAAATCATTGAGTGTGTGAGAGCTACTCTTTAGCCTACACCTCTGAGTACCATTGGGCATCACTCTACATGCCAATGGGAATGTACATTTGATAGATTCAATACATATACTCATAGTCATTATCTCTGTTTTCTCTGAGTGACCATCTTCAAGTCTGTCAACTTCAACAGGGCATATCTCAACATCTACTGAACCAAATTGGATGATTCAAAGCTCATTGGAACCAGCTCAAAGCATTCTACAACACTGCAAAATTTCAAGTCATTCTATCCAGCCAATTGGGAGAAATCACTGTCGAGGCAGTCACTGGTATTTTTCTGTGTTGTTCCTAAAAAGTCGGGGGTGTCTCTGATTTTGCTAAAGATCATTCTCAGTGCATAGTTTGTTAATTGGAGTGATTTAACTTGCTAATGGTAGCTTGTTAAGTTAATTTAATACTCCCAGAAGGAATTAATCCAATTGCAAGTATGCTGGTCACACTGAGCTTAGGACTGAGCAGGTGTCATTACAGGAATAGAAAGTTCTTTGGATTGTGAAGGTTCAAA
>CM035418.1:17005162-17017662 GCA_020310875.1 Ceratopteris richardii | reverse complement strand
CAGAAAAGTCTGCTGCACAATTTCTTCTCATTGACCTATCAAACATGTAAAGTTTTCTATGAAATTTTGTATGGAGTGTCGCCTAGAGATTGCGCACCTTCTCCAAGTTAAAGTTCTCAAAAAGGTTTAGTATAACTTGAGAAATCAACTTCACAAGTTAGCTATGTCCAAATCTGTACTTCTGAGAAGTCGATTTGACACCCCTAACTTCTTAACTTTGGTTCTCACAATGTCGAACCCGTTTTGCCAAATCCTTTTGGCTGTAGATAGCTTATCTCTCAACTTAGATTTTGAGCTATCATATGTGTAAAACTTTACACTGTGCACTGAGCACTACTCATTTCTTTCAACTCGAAATGTGCGCCAGTTTCATAGAACTGTGAACATTCAACACACATGAATGTTCCTACTAACAATTCTCCTAGCCTGTTTGCAATTAGACTCTGAAACTTAGGTCACAGGCTCATTAACTAACAACTTAGATATCCTCAAAAGGATTTCTCAATTGATCAAACACAGACGGAGCAGACGCAGAAACATCGGGCGCAATATTTTCTTCATTTCAGGAGAAGACTACTACAGAAAAATTGAGAGAGAGTTCAACTACTTTCTCATCTGTCTATTGACATTTACAATCACTAATTTCTCTATTCCTATGCTCATACATAGTCTCTCTTTGTCTCCTCTCTATATCCCGACATTTTCCAAAAGTATTTATAGGCATCTATATACAAACTCTTATCAAAACATAAGTATATGTATCCTATGTCATAACTAATGTACATATGTGTACATGTCCTTCACTCTTGTGAATGTATCCATCTTCTTTACTCCAAATCTTCAATTGGTGATTGATCTGCACCAACAGCTCCCCCTCAATCATCAATTGAGGTTTCTCCTTTCTTCTTTATACCTGCCATGTCTTTAAACTTCTGTAGCTTTGGTCCATCCAAGCTCTTTGTAAGCATATCAGCTATCTGATCCTTTGTTGAAGTATGTATGACTTCAATCTCCTTATCCATCACTTTCTCCCTTAGAAAGTGATACTGTATCTCAATGTGTTTGGTCCTGGCATGAAAAACAGGATTAGCAGCTAAATACAATGAACTCATGTTATCTCCATATATAATTGGTATCCCATGTACAATGTCAAAACTCTTCATCAAGGTCTTGAGCCATATCACTTCTTTTGCAGCTTCAACCATGCCTTTATACTCAGCTTCTGTAGAAGACAAAGCAACTGTATGTTGCTTCTTAGAACACCATGAGATTAACTTATCTCCCACATAACACATGTATCCATAGGTTGATCTTCTATCATCTGGATTACCTGCCCAATCTGCATCACTATAAATTTTGATATTTGTATCTGAGGTAAACCCATAATACAAACCTTCATTGAGTGTACCCTTAATGTACCTCAACACCCTTTGTCCTGCAATCCAATGTTCTTTCCTTGGGCAATGCATGAATTGAGACAAAACCCCTACTGCATATGATAAATCAGGTCTAGTTAAAGTAGCATAGATAAGGCTACCAACCAAACTCTGATATTGTCTCATGTCCTTGAGTTCCTCACCTCCAAACTTACTCAATTTGTGATTCACCTCCATTGGTGTGGGTGCTACCCTGCAATCATCCATTTTAAACTTGATTAACAAGTTCTTCAAATACCTTTCTTGGGTCACAAATACTCCATGTTGAGTATATGTAATCTCCATGCCCAAGAAGTATGATAGGTCTCCCAAGTCACTTATCTTGAACTCCTTTTCCATTTGCTTCTTGAGTCTTTGTATTCCTTCTTCATCTGTACCTGTAAGAATTATATCATCAACATATATGCACATGTATATGAAACCATTATCACTTGCTTTGACAAGCAAGCTACTATCTGCTTTAGACACCTGAAATCCAAGTTCCTTTAGGAACTTCACAAGTCTATAGTTCCATGCCCTTGGGGCCTGCTTCAAGCCATATAAATCTCTCTTGAGCTTGCACACATGATCTGGATACTTTTTATCTCTGAACCCTTGAGGTTGCTCCATGAATACATCATCTGAAATATAACCATTCAAAAAAGCATTTTTCACATCAAGTTGACATAACTTCCAACCTTTACATGCAGCAATAGCAATAAGTGTCCTGATGGTTGTCATCTTTGCCACAGGACTATAAGTCTCATCATAATCAATACCATATGTCTGAGCAAAGCCTTTGACAACAAGTCTAGCTTTGTATCTAGACACACTTCCATCTGCAAACCTTTTTGTCTTGTAGACCCACTTGCATCCAATGATTTTCTGACTATTTGGTTTAGGAACCAAATCCCATGTTTGATTCTCCAATAGTGCATCATATTCCTCCTGCATAGCACTTTCCCATTTTTCCTTACCTTTTGCCTCTTCATATGTAGAAGGGTCTTCATCTGTATTCACCATATAAGCATAATCTTTTGTAGCCAAAAATGAAGTATCATAACTATACCTTGTAGGTTGCCACCTATTTCTTGATGACCTTCTGAGTTCTCCACTCCTTGAGGTTTCTGGCTCTTCACATTCAGGATCAAATCTTGGTGTCTCTTCCACTTCAACCTGCACTTCATTATTCTCTTGCTCATCAAATATCTGAACCTTTGATTTACCTTTTCTTTGACTCACTTCTTCTTCATCACCTGTATTGATATTAATTGTACCTGCATACCAAGTGCTTTGTTCATCAAATGTAACATCTTTAGAAACCATAAATTGCTTTGTAGATGGACTCCACAATCTATAGCCCATCTGCTTATCATCATAACCAATGAAAACATATTTTTCAGCTTTAGGTTCCAATTTGTGTCTTAATTGTGATGGCACATATGCATATGCCACACACCCAAAAACTCTGCAATGATCCAAAGTAGGTCTCTTACCCCACCAAGCCTCATATGGTGTCATACCCTGCAAGGCTTTACATGGTAACCTATTGACCAAATAAGTGGCTGTATTTACAGCCTCAGCCCACAAATAATTAGGGCAATTCTTCTCCTTCATCATGGATCTTGCAAACTCAACAAGTGTTCTATTTCTCCTTTCTGCAACACCATTTTGTTGAGGAGAGTACCTGCAAGTAACTTCCCTTTTTATACCTGCATTCCATAAGTAATCACTGAACTCATTAGAGAAATACTCTCCCCCTCCATCTGACCTTAATCTCTTCAACTTATGACCTGTAATTCTTTCTGCATATGCATGATAGTGTTTAAATGTATTAAACACTTCTGACTTATCTTTGATCACATAGATAGTGATCCACCTAGTAGCATCATCAACATAAATCACATAATACCTTGACCCATTTATACTGAAATCCTTTGATGGTCCCCACACATCTGTGTGTACCAATTCAAGCTTCTCTGAGTACATAAAACCATGCTTGGAGTAGGAAAGCTTATGAGCCTTACCTAATTGACATGCCTCACATTTGTATGTCATATGTTGACCTGCAACATTAGGCAATCCAAGCACTGAACCATTGTTAACCATATCTTTAATACCTCTTTCATTGAAATGTCCAAGCCTCTTGTGCCAAAGATCTAACTCAGAGATCTTATGTCCTCCATATGTGAACATAGCATGACCAATATTGCCTTGAATCTTCAATGTAAATAATCTTCCTTCCTTTTTCCCTGAAACAATCTGTTTATACCCTTGGCTAGGGTCTTCCACATATACTCCATCATTAGTGAACCTTACTTCATATCCCTTTTCAACAATTTGTCCTACACTTATCAAATTCTTAGGGATTGTAGGAACATACAAGACCTTACTCAATAAGGTGCTACCATCCTTGGCCTTCACTGATCCAATTGACTTGACATTGTGCTTTGTGTTGTCACCTGTCTGAACAACATGATTAAAAACATTCTTCTCCAAGTTAGTCATCAAGGATATATTACCACTCAGGTGATTGCTACACCCTGAGTCAATGTAGAAAACTCTTTGATCTTCACTCTGCCTTTCACAAGTTGCATTCATTATCAATGTTGAATCCTCCTTTTGATCTGAAGCATAATTGTAGTAGGTGTTGTTATATTGTTGACTTTGGAATCCTCTACCTGCATTTCTTCCAAAGTAATTCCTTCCACCTCTACCTCTGAAATTACCTCTTTGATTTCTGCCACCTCTTCCTCTTGCATTATAGTTTTGACTATATCCATTATTATTCTGAGTATTGTGCCAACAATCATTAGCTAAGTGATTTGTCTTACCACAAATCCAACAAGCTTTGCCTCCATCTTTGTTGTTCCTGCCTCTTCCTCTTCCTTTGCCACCTCCTCTTCCTCTTAGGAAGTTGGCTTGACTAGTTGTCCCTTCATCTTCACCTGCTTGTTGTTTTCCTTTGCTATTCTTCTTCTTGTCCTTTGAGTACATTGCATGACCTGTACTCTTATCACCATCTCCTTTAACATCCTGCTCAAATGTTAGCATATGACCTAGCAATTGATTTAAATCAGGAGTGAAATGGTCAAGTGATAATGCTGTAGACAAAATGAATGGCTTCCATTTGTCATCACCTCTCAAACCTGTAAGGATTTGCCTTACCAATTTATCCTCCTCAATGTCTTCATCAACAGCTCCTAATGCATCTGCAATATCTTTCATCCTTGTCACATAGTCTGAAATAGATTGAGAGGCCTTCTTCTTAAAGGTTGTAAACTCTGCCCATAAGGATGCCTTCCTTGACTTTGTAGTATTCTGGAAATGCTCCTCCAAAGCATTCCATATGTCAGTTGCACTTTCAAGACCTCGAATATGAGGTAACAAGTAATCATTGACTCCCATATAGATAATGCTCCTAGCTTGAGCATCTTTCTTCATCCAATTTTTCAAATCTGCTAACTCCTCCCTAGTTGGAACACTAGGATCTCTGAACTGTGGCTTCTCTTCTTCTCCTGTGATGTAACCAATTAAATCTTTGCTCATAAGATGAGCTTCCATCCTCATTGACCATGCAGGATAGTTTTCCCTATCCAATTTCTCTATCTGAAGAGAATCTCCCATCCTGTGTCCACCTATGTATTGAAATCTTCAAGCTTTACAAACAATGTGTGTACCTTTACTTTGAATTAGACTCCTTTTGTCCTTCTTGATGTCGTATGGTCTCCTCCTCAAGCTTTGCCTTCAAACTTTCACCTTTTAGTTCTTCAATTGTTGAATTTTCTTGAATCTGCAGCAGTCGGGACCTTCCTTTCCTTGATTTGATGTCTCCTGCTCTGATACCACTGATGGAGAGTGTTAATCTCCAAAAGAACAACCTACTCTTGAATTTAGAACACCTCTATATCAAGAGTAAGTCAAAACCTTCACTAAATTAGAGGTCCAATCTCCAAATTATCAAAATTGAGAAAATCTATGAAGAAGATGAAACACAGAAAAGTCTGCTGCACAATTTCTTCTCATTGACCTATCAAACATGTAAAGTTTTCTATGAAATTTTGTATGGAGTGTCGCCTAGAGATTGCGCACCTTCTCCATAACTTGAGAAATCAACTTCACAAGTTACCTATGTCCAAATCTGTACTTCTGAGAAGTCGATTTGACACCCCTAACTTCTTAACTTTGGTTCTCACAATGTCGAACCCGTTTTGCCAAATCCTTTTGGCTGTAGATAGCTTATCTCTCAACTTAGATTTTGAGCTATCATATGTGTAAAACTTTACACTGTGCACTGAGCACTACTCATTTCTTTCAACTCGAAATGTGCGCCAGTTTCAGAGAACTGTGAACATTCAACACACATGAATGTTCCTACTAACAATTCTCCTAGCCTGTTTGCAATTAGACTCTGAAACTTAGGTCACAGGCTCATTAACTAACAACTTAGATATCCTCAAAAGGATTTCTCAATTGATCAAACACAGACGGAGCAGACGCAGAAACATCGGGCGCAATATTTTCTTCATTTCAGGAGAAGACTACTACAGAAAAATTGAGAGAGAGTGGGAAGCTACTTTACATGCATTAACTCTATGATGGTGCAAGGAGGGCAAGACTTGACATGGGTGCATGTGCAAGAGCAGTAGAGGGGAGTTCTGCAGCTTTAATGGTGTCCTCGCGTCGGTCTAGTGGGGATAATGCGGCGGGGTCTCTGCTTTAGTGGAGCTTTTTCATTCGGTGAACGATGGAAGTAGCAGCCGTCGGACGTGAAGGTGCAACCGGAGGAAGAAGAACGAGTAACAGTGAGGGTAACAGGAATTGCGAGGGTTACAGTGAGGGTAACAGGAACTGCTTTCGGGAGATAACGGCCAGTGGTCCTCGTGCTGCCGCCATTACAACAGAGCATTGACTGCTCCAACCATATATGCAAGTAATCCAACCACACTCGCGATCGTCTCCCCGGGTGTCGCGATACCTCCGTTGGAGGTATCGCGCTGGGTAGAGGCTCGATCGTTGGTCGGTGCGTATCGTGATATCTTGCGGAGTGTCGCCGGGCGCTACTTGCTCGCCGATACTTGCGGACCGATCGCCGATACCTGCGGGCCGTTATCTCGGTGGAGTGTAGCCAGAACGATCGCCGATCGCCGCGCCGATAGCCAATCGCCGATACTCGCTGAACATCGCCGATCGCCGGAACCTCTTTGTGTATCGCCGTGCCCCGCCGGTGTATCGCCGGATACTCCGTGTATCGCCGGATTCGTCGTGTATCGCCGGATTCTTCGGGTATCGCCGGCCTTCCTTGGGGGCTCGTATCGAGGGTCACGTGGAGGGCTACAGCGGGAATCAAGGAGTCTGGGACATGCGGCGGGTGGAATCTTCGGCCGACCGCGTTCGCCGGGAGTTCCAAAGCTAGAGAAGAAAAGTTTTCTTAAAAAGAAAAAAGAAGAAGAAAAAAGAGGGAAAAAATAAAAAAAGAAGAAGAAGAAAAAAAAAAGGAGAGAAAAAAAAAAAAAAAAACAAAACAAAAACAAAAAACCAAAACAAAACAAAAAGCAAAAAGAAAAAAAAAAAGAAAAGAGAAAAAAAGAGGAAAAAAAAAAAGGAGGAAAAAAGGAAAAGAAAAAGGAAAATTCGAAACTTTCGAAAAAGGGGAGTAGGGCTTCCCTTCCTTGTGGGCCTTTTGGTTTTTGGGGAGTTTGGCTTCGGTGTCTTCCTGGTCAGTGGTCAGTTTCTCCTCCATGTTGGAGGGGCCTGCCTTTGGGTTTTGAAAAGTAAAAGTGGTGCAAGTTCCTTTTGGCCATGGATGTGGCTCCTGCCTCTCTCGTGAAAAGTAATCGGGCCCCTCCCCCTGGGGAGACCGATTTCCTGGCCGCTCTGCTGGAGGGGGGGTCATGTGCCGCCCCTGGGGCATCCGAAAGTGTTGAATCCCCCGTCGTGTCCCTCAGTAGACCCGCAGTTCTGTCTGCTCAGGAGGAGCTCAAGAAAGTTTGCCTCGTCGGCCAAGTATTTGGCCCTAGGCCCCCGCTCGAAATTGTGAGACAATGGCTTCGAAAAGAGTGGTTCCCTCGAGGTCTAATTGTCAGCAAATGTCAGTTCTTACCAGCAAACCACATGCTGCTAGTCTTCGAGAATGAAGAGATGGCATTCCAAGCCCTAAGCGTTGGCACCTGGCAGTTAGGTCGGGCGACCCTGTGCCTATTCAGATGGTCCCCGGACTTTACTCCTGACAAATCGAAAGCACTTCGGTACCCTCTTTGGGTTGAGCTCCCTAACCTCCCTTACTTCTTGTACAACTTCGTGTGGGACATTGTCTCTCCTATCGGCAAGCCGTTGGCTTCACGCGAAGACATAGGTGGACTCATCTATGAAGGTGCAAAACACTCGTTCAATGCAAGGTGGCACCCCCAAATCTGCGTCGAGGCCGACCTCAGTTCGCCGCTTCCATCAATGATCAAAGTGGACATGGGCGAAGGTGATGTTTGGGAGCAGGATATCACCTACAAAAACCTCCCCAACGCGTGCTTTCGTTGCGGTCAGCAAGGTCACAGGATTAAAGACTGCCCCCTCAGACAAAAAAACAAGCGTTCGCAAGAAGCCTCCAAAACTGCTCAAGACAACAATGGCGATCTGTCCCACCCGACCAAGGTAGGGGAAGGCAAGGGCCCCCTCAGCCCACAAGCTGATGCTGATGGCTTTACTGAAGTTAGAAGAAGAAGGAAAAGAAGCCCGAGGGCCAACAGTGAGAGAAACAACCTGCCACTTACCCCCAACAGCAATTTGTATTGCAACCTAGGAAAGGAGATCAACGAGCTTGACTATCCAGGTGGGAAGCCACTCGAGGTTGATACCTACGACAATGCCCTAGAGATCCCCGACAACAAAGAAACCCCCCAGGAGGGCTATACTACAAGCAAAGAAGATGGATTCACCACTAGTAATGAAGACAACATGGACAGTGAAAGTTCCATCATTGGTTCGACGATCCCGGAAACGGTGCCGAGCACGGGGCCCAATTCTCTACAACAAGGTGCATCCCGCAAAGGAAAACAGCCTATGGAGATACCATGGAAAAGCCCTCACAAGAACCGATTTCTAAGTCGGGATCAGATCCCAGCGAAAAAGAAAGATGAAGCCAAGAGAAGAAAGGACAAGGCTCCCTCCCGCAAAGAGGGATCAACACAAAAATGATTGTTATCTCGCTAAACGCTAGAGGGCTAACCGACCCCTCAAGAGCGACCATCATTGGTCAATGGCTCCGCGACATTAGCTTAAACCCAGACTTTATATGTATTCAAGAGATTAAAACTGACGGAGAAGACCTCCAGAAACGGCTCAGACAGATCTCCTCGGCCCATGTGTGGATCCCAACGAAGCACCAGCGGGGGTCCGGAGGAACGGTTATCGGGATTAAGCAACGCTGGATCGAAAAGCTGGAGAACTACATTGAAGATGTAAGCCACCGCTGGATTGCGGTTTCTTTTGGTGCTCCTCTTTGTGCTACTTTGGTTTCTCTGTACGCCCCTAACAGGGATTTGGAGAGACTGAACACTTGGACTTCTCTTGACTCGCTCCCTCACAACGTGCTTATTTGCGGAGACTTCAACATGGTGGAGGACCCTATGGACAGATGGATGGGCAAGGGTAGGGTCATCGACAGTCGGGAGAAAGAAACGTGGGACATGACCAAACTCCACTTGGATCTGGTTGAATTCAAAGACTCGAATGGCTTTTCTTGGTCGAATCTCCAAGCGGGTGAGGATCTGAGGAAAGCTAGGCTCGATAGATGCTACATCTCTCATAGTTTTACCCTTCAGTGGGGCCACCCTACCATCACGCAACGCACTGACCTCACCATCTCCGATCACTACCCGATTGTTATCACTTTTCAATCTTCCAACAAGATCTGCAAGGCTCCGTGGTTCCATGCAAACGCTACCACCTTCTCTCTCCCCTCCGTCCATCAAGAGATTGCCGATGTGTGGACGGTGGCGTTCGCCTCGGGCTTGGCCCCAGCCAAGTGCTGGAGAAGTGCGGTCGACAGGTCTCATAAGATCATGATCAGAACTAAGAAGATGCTCGAGACTGTGCGGCGGGCTCGTAGGGAAACTCTTTACCACAGACTTTGGCGGCTCGAGGAGGAAGTGAACAAAGGAAAACACCAAGCACAGAAAGGCCTCCGAAAAATCAGAGCAGGGTTGAGATACGAGGAAGAAATACAAAGGAAAAACTTGCAAATCTTCTTCAAGGAGTGGTGGGCCGGCAAAGCCGACAAACCCACCAAAGAGATGTGCCGTATCCTTAAAAGGAAGCACAACAGAGAGGCGATCCCTCTACTACTAGACCTACATGGCAATGTATGCAACTCGGAAGAAGATAACCTTGGCATCATCGAAGGACACTTCACGAGACTCCTGGGAACCTCGAACCCCCTCTCCCACCAGAGAAGGGACTGCATGGCTTCCATTTCTAGGGTTTCCCCCCGGAGAATACCACCCAACCTCCTCCCCCTGCTTCATGCTCCTATTTCCGAACCAGAAATCATTGAGGTCATTGATGCCCTCCCCCTCGGTAAAAGCCCGGGACCCGACGGACTCACTAACGAGTTCTTTAAATCCTTCAAGCTGGTGGTTGCCACCCCTCTTCGGATGGTTTGGCAAGAAGCGCTAAAGTTTGGTGCTCTTCCTTCCTGTCTAAATAATGGAATTATCAAGCTTATACACAAGAAGGGGGAAAAGAACAGAATCGAGAACTGGCGACCTATTACAATGCTCCAAACAGGATACAAGATCATCGCCAAAGTCATTGCCAACAGACTCTCCTGCCACCTGAGATCTTGGCTGAGTGAGGACCAAAAAGGCTTTATCAAAGGCAGGTCTATCCTGGAAACCATTATGGATATTTGGGAAGGTATTCAATTTGCAAATGAGTCTAAACAAGATGTGGTCTTCCTTAAGATCGATTTTGACAAAGCCTACGACAGACTGGAATGGGACTATCTCCTGCAGTCGCTTCAAGATCTCGGATGTAGTCAGAAATTCACCAAGATGATCGCGACCCTTCTAGGAAACGCAACGACCCAAATTAACGTGAACGGCCTTTCGAAGGCGATCCACCTTAGAAGATCTATTAGACAAGGATGCCCTCTGGCCCCCCTTCTTTTTGCCATCGCCACTGAGGGGCTGAGCAGATTGGTAGCGCACCACGCGGAGACTGGCAATATTAAAGGCCTCCGGCTGCCCCATGACCACAGCCAAATCATCATGAGACTATTTGCCGATGATATGAACGCGTTCGTTCACAATGATAATACCAGCCTGGAAACTTTCTGGAGGTGTCTTGCTACTTTTTGTGAGGCCTCTGGATCCAAAATCAATCACTCTAAGACCGCCTTTAGGGCCATTGTGGGTCTTCATCCTGGCCTTCTCACTGATCATGGCTGCCAAATCATTCCGCAGGGCCAAATCTTTCGCCTTCTGGGAATTCCTCTGGGATTTGGCGTCTCTATGGAACAGCGTTGGAACTGGGTGTTGGCCAAACTCGAAAACAAGCTCAACTATTGGAAAGGCATGCAAATCAATCTTGCTGGGCGAGCGATGGTTATCAACACTTTCCTCCTCTCTTCTACCATTTATTTCCTTTCTTGCTGGAGACCGAACGAGCAAGGTTTGTCCAAATTGAGTAGTATCTATAGAAACTTTCTTTGGACGGGCGATCACAACAGAAGGGGGGTGCCCAAAATCAAATGGGACATCTGCACTAGCCCCAGAGACCGCGGGGGGCTTGGTATTCTGGACATTGGGTGTATGGCTAACAAACTGGCTGCCAAATGGATGATCAAGGCTTGGTGCAACAGGGAGGCCTCGTGGGCCAAGCTGATCTTCAGAAACAAGAACGAGTTGGCTCTCATGGGGTTCCCAAACTGGAAGAATCTCGACATCATGACCCTGTTATTCTCCCCGATCCCTGTCTTCCCGAAAGGATCCAATCTCGTGTGCTCCCTTTGGAAGGGCTGGAATAAAGTCAAAAGCTTCACAAGAATTAGTGAGGACTGGAAGTGGGCGGTCGGAATCAGACAAAACGACTCTATCTGGTTCCCGATACATGGCATCCGGAGTGTGGAGTCATGGAACATTCGAAATGCCAAGAGATTATGGCACAAAGGATTCAAAAATGGAAACACCTCTGGAAACATGACACCAACAGCTCGATCAATTTCGAGGATATTGATCCTTGCAAAAACATCTCCTACGAAGAATGGAACACTTTGCAAAGCAGATGCCTCGCATGGGAGCGTCACAAGTTTCGCCTTCTCATGGGACACGATGCTCCGAACTCGCTTGGTCTCAAATGGCACAATGGAAATAACCTACTCAAAATCCCGAACATCAAAGAAACGACTGACATCCAGATCAGTCTCAACAAGAAGTGGTGCCTGTCTTGGACGCGGCTTCGATGGGACATGAAATTCATGAGTATCTGGCACCATCTGATCGAGATTAAGAAATCTGTCCTTCTATGGCAAATTCTGCATCATGGAATCTGGACCAACCACAGGGCTAGCAAACTTTGTGGGATCCCTCCCTGGTGCAAACGCTGTCACCGGGGTATTGAAGATGTCTCACACATCTTCCTTACCTGCCCCAGATCCTACAGAATCTGGCAGACGGTCGGAAAGAAAATCAGACTTCAAAAACAGCTTAGTTGGAAACAAGTCCTTTTGGGAGAAGCGATCGGCTGCTCTGCGACTCTTTGGAACGCCATCAGAGGGGAGGTCTTGTGGAAAATCTGGCGGGAGCGGTGTGCTCTCAACTTCAGCGATACCCCCAAGGAATGGTCGATTGAGAAATCACTATTCCTCCTTGGCAAAAGGATTGTTAACTGTAAGAAATCCCCCCCCTTCAGGCACCATCAAGTCCTCATTTTGATCAACAACAAGCTCAAACCCAAGTGGGCCCCGCATGAGGGCGATGAGAGGGTGATCAACCTTCTATGTAATGCAACCTAGAACTCATACAAGTTTCCCCTGCTTTGTGGGATTTGGGGGGTCCCGCGGGCGCTAGTCCCCTTCTCTTGTACCTTTGT
>CM035418.1:16987662-16997662 GCA_020310875.1 Ceratopteris richardii | reverse complement strand
GCGCAATCTTTAGGCGACACCTTGTGCAAAGTTTCATAAAAAACTTTACACATTTACTTAGTCAATGAGAAAGATATATGCAGCAGACTTTCTGAATAATTTCCTTCTTCACAGTTTGTTCAAGAATTTGATATTTGGACATTGATCTCTTAAATTGGTGAAGGTTTTGACTTACTCTTGATATAGAGGTGTTCTAAGTTCAAGAGTAGGTTGTTCTTTTGGAGATTAACACTCTCCATCAGTGGTATCAGAGCAGGAAGCATCAGAATCAAGGAAAGGGAGACTCCGACTACTGCAGAAATACAAACTTTACATCTTGAAGGACCAAAAGGACAAAGATTGAAGAAAGCTTGAAGGAAGACACATTGAAGTTGTCAAAAGGATCAGAAGAAGTAATATTCGAAGTCAAGGTACATTTATTCTTCATAAAGTTTAAAGATCTATTAATACAGGTGAAGGAAGATGGGAGATTCTCTTCAGATAGAGAAATTGGATAGAGAAAACTATCCTGCATGGTCAATGAGGATGGAAGCTCATCTAATGAGCAAAGATTTGATAGCTTACATTACAGGAGAAGAAGAAAAGCCACAATTCAGAGATCCTAGTGTTCCAACTAGGGAAGAATTATCATATTTGAAGAATTGGATGAAAAGAGATGCTCAAGCTAGGAGCATAATCTATATGGCAGTCAATGACTACTTGCTACCTCACATTAGAGGTCTTGAAAGTGCAAGTGAGATATGGAATGCTTTGGAGGAGCATTTCCAAAACACTACAAAGTCAAGAAAGGCATCTTTATGGGCAGAGTTTACTACTTTCAAGAAGAAGGCTTCACAATCAATATCTGATTATGTGACAAAGATGAAGGACATTGCAGATGCATTAGGAGCAGTGGATGAAGACATTGAAGAAGATAAATTGGTAAGGCAAATTCTCACAGGACTAAGAGGTGATGAGAAGTGGAAACCTTTTATTTTGTCCACATAACTTTCATTGGATCATTTCAATCCTGATTTGAATCAATTGTTAGGACATATGCTAACTTTTGAGAATGATATCAAAGGAGATGTTGACAAGAGTGCAGGTCATGCAATGTACTCTAAAGACAAGAAGAAAACTAACAAAGGAAAGCAACAAGCAAATGAAGAAGAAGGCACAACTAGTCAAGCCAACTTCCTAAGAGGAAGAGGAGGTGGCAAAGGTAGAGGAAGAGGCAGGAGTAATAAAGATGGATCCAAAGCTTGCTGGATTTGTGGTAAGACAAATCATTTAGCCAATGATTGTTGGCATAACACTCAAAGTAATGGAGGATACAATCAGAACTATAATTCAAGAGGAAGAGGTGGCAGAAATCAAAGAGGTAATTTTTGAGGTAGAGGTAGTAGGGGTTACTTTGGAAGAAATGCAGGTAGAGGTTTCCAAAGTCAACAATATAACAATACCTACTACAATTATGCTTCAGATCAGAAGGAAGATTCAACATTGATAATGAATGCAACTTGTGAAAGGCAGAATGAAGATCAAAGAGTCTTCTACATTGACTCAGGGTGTAGCAATCACCTGAGTGGTAATATAGCCTTGATGACTGATTTGGAGAATAAGGTATCTAATCATGTTGTTCAAACAGGTGACAACACAAAGCACAATGTGAAGTCAATTGGATCAATGAGAGCCAAGGATGGTAGCACCTTATTGAGTAAGGTCTTGTATGTTCCTACAATTCCTAAGAATTTGATAAGTGTAGGACAAATTGTGGAAAAAGGTTATGAAGTAAGGTTCACTAATGAAGGAGTGTTTGTGGAAGACCCTAGCAATGGGTATAAACAAATTGTTTCAGGGAAGAAAGAAGGAAGATTGTTCACATTGAAGGTTCAAGGTAATGTTGGTCATGCCTTGTTCACTTATGGAGGACATAAGATCTCTGAGTTAGATCTTTGGCACAAGAGACTTGGACATTTCAATGAAAGAGGTATTAAAGACATGATTAATAATGGTTCAGTGCTTGGATTGCCTAATGTTGCAGGTCAACATATGACATACAGATGTGAGGCATGTCAATTAGGTAAGGCTCATAAGCAACCCTATTCTAAGCATGGGTTTATGTATTCAAAGAAACTTGAGTTGGTACACACAGATGTGTGGGGACCATCAAAGGACTTTAGTATCAATGGCTCAAGGTATTATGTGATTTATGTTGATGATGCTACCAGATGGATCACTATCTAGGTGATCAAAGATAAGTCAGAAGTATTCAATACTTTCAAACATTATCATATGTATGCAGAGAGAATTACAGGACATAAGTTGAAGAGACTAAGGTCAGATGGAGGGGGAGAGTATTTCTCTAATGAGTTCAGTGATTACTTGTGGAATGCAGGTATAAAAAGAGAGGTTACTTTCAGGTACTCTCCTCAACAAAATGGTGTAGCAGAAAGGAGGAATAGGACTCTTGTTGAGTTTGCAAGATCCATGATGAAGGAGAAAAATTGCCCAAATTATTTGTGGGCTGAGGCTGTAAATACAGCTACTTATTTGGTCAATAGGCTACCTTGTAAAGCCTTGCAGGGTATGACACCATATGAGGCATGGTGGGGTAAGAGACCTACACTAGATCATTGCAAAGTATTTGGATGTTTGGCCTATGCATATGTGCCATCACAATTAAGGCACAAATTGGAACCTAAAGCTGAAAAATATGTGTTTATTGGTTATGATGATAAGCAGATGGGATACAGGTTGTGGAATCCATCCACAAAACATTTTCTTGTATCAAAAGATGTTACATTTGATGAGCAAGGTACTTGGTATGCAGGTACTATCAATATTAATACAGATGATGAAGAAATTGTGAGCCAAAGGAAAGGTAAATCAAAGGTTCAGATATTTGATGAGCAAGAGAATAATGAAGTGCAGGTTGAAGTGGAAGAAACACCAAGATTTGATCCTGAATGTGAAGAACCAGAAACCTCAAGAAGTGGAGAACTTAGGAGGTCTACAAGGAACAAATGGCAACCTACAAGGTATAGCTATGATACTTCATTCTTGACTACTAAGGATTATGCTTACATGATTAAAGCAGATGAAGACCCTTCTACATATGAAGAGGCAAAAGGTAAAGAGATTTGGGAAAAAGCTATGCAGGAAGAATATGATGCATTAATGGAGAATCAAACATGGGATTTGGTTCCAAAACCAAATAGTCAGAAGATCATTGGATGCAAGTGGCTCTATAAGACAAAGAGATTTGCAGATGGAAGTGTGTCTAGGTACAAAGCTAGACTTGTTGTAAAAGGGTTTGCTCAGACATATGGTATTGACTATGATGAGACTTATAGTCTAGTGGCAAAGATGACAACCATCAGAACACTCATAGCAATTGCTGCATGCAAAGGTTGGAAATTATGTCAATTAGATGTGAAGAATGCTTTTTTGAATGGTTATATTTCAGATGATGTTTTCATGGAGCAACCTCAAGGATTTAGAGATGGAAGATATCCAGATCATGTGTGTAAGCTCAAGAGAGCTTTATATGGCTTGAAGCAGGCCCCAAGGGCATGGAACTATAGACTTGTAAAGTTCTTGAAAGAACTTGGATTTCAAGTATCAAAAGCAGATAGTAGCTTGCTTGTTAAAGCAAGTGATGATGGGTTTATTTACATGTGCATATATGTTGATGATATCATTCTTACAGGTACAGATGAGAAAGGCATTCAAAGCCTAAAGAAGCAAATGGAGAAAGAGTTCAAAATCAGTGACTTGGGAGATTTGTCATACTTCTTGGGCATGGAGATTTCATACACTCAACATGGAGTGTATGTGACTCAAGAGAGGTATTTGAAGAATTTGTTAACCAAGTTTAAAATGAATGATTGCAGAGTAGCACCTACTCCAATGGAGGTGAATCACAAATTAAGCAGATTTGGAGGTGAAGAGTTCAAGGACATGAAGCAATATCAGAGTTTGGTTGGTAGTCTTATCTATGCTACATTAACTAGGCCTGATTTATCATATGCAGTTGGGGTTTTGTCTCAATTCATGCATTGTCCTAGAAAAGAACATTGGATTGCAGGTCAAAGAGTGTTGAGGTACATTAAGGGTACACTCAAAGAAGGTTTGTATTATGGATTTACATCAGATACAAATATCAAAATATATAGTGATGCAGATTGGGCAGGTAATCCAGATGATAGAAGGTCAACCTATGGATACATGTGTTATGTGGGAGATAAGTTAATCTCTTGGTGCTCAAAGAAGAAACATACAGTTGCTTTGTCATCTACAGAAGCAGAGTACAAAGGCATGGTTGAAGCTGCAAAAGAAGTGATATGGCTTAAGACTCTCATGAAGAGTTTTGATACTATACAGAGCATACCTATCAGTTATGGTGATAACATGAGTTCATTATATCTAGCTGCTAATCCTGTTTTTCATGCCAGGACCAAACACATTGAGATACAGTATCACTTTCTAAGAGAGAAGGTGATGGATAAGGAGATTGAAGTTATACATACTTCAACAAAAGATCAGATAGTTGATATGCTTACAAAAAGTTTAGATGGACCAAAGTTACAGAAGTTCAAAGACATGGCAGGCATAAAGAAGATAAGAGAAACCTCAATTGATGATTGAGGGGGAGCTGTTGGTGCAGACCAATCACCAATTGAAGTTTGGAAGACAAAAAGATGGAGATAAGATCAAGTCTTGAAGCAAAGAAGGTGGTTACATTCACAGGATGAATGATATGTACACATGTACATTAGTGAAGACATAGATCACTTATACTTTTGTCTAGTTATAAGCTTGTACATATTTGCCTATAAATACTTTGGAAAAATGTCGGGGCAAAAGAGGAGACAACAGGAGAGTATGAGAATAGTGCATTTGTAAGTTGTAAGACTCATTAGAGTTCATAGGAATGTGAAGAAGTCTCTCTCACAACTCAATTCTGATTTTCTGAGGAATAGAAGAAAAGTTGCGCCCGAAGTTTTCGTGTCTTCTCCTTCTGTGGTAAAGCTTTTGTGGAATGCTTTTGTACAAGTCTAAGTCTAGAGTTGATAGATCTCTGTATAAAGTTTTAGCTTCCAATTGTGATCAGGCTAAGAGAATTGTGTGTAGGAACATTCATATGTAAAGAATGTTCACAGTCTCCTGAAACAGGCGCAGATTTCGAGTTCAATGAAATGAGTAGTGCTCAGTGCACAGTGTAAAGTTTTACACATATGATAGCTCAAAATCTAAGTTGAGAGATAAGCTATCTACAGCCAAAAGGATCTGATAAAACGGGTTCGACATTGTGAGAACTAAAGCTAAGAAGTAAGGGGTGTCCAAATCGACTTCTCAGAAATGCAGATTTAGACATAGGTAACTTGTGAAGTAGATTTCTCAAGATCTACTGAATCTTTTGGAGTGATTTGACTTGGAGGAGGTACGCAATCTTTAGGCGACACCTCGTGAAAAGTTTCATAAAAAACTTTACACATTTACTCAGTCAATGAGAAAGATATATGCAGTAGACTTTCTGAGTAATTTCCTTCTTCACAGTTTGTTCAAGAATTTGATATTTGGTCATTGATCTCTTAAATTGGTGAAGGTTTTGACTTAATCTTGATATAGAAGTGTTCTAAGTTCAAGAGTAGGTTGTTCTTTTGGAGATTAACACTCTCCATCATGTATCTATGTGTATATGAATCCATGTGTATATCTTGTTAAAAATAAAGAAGTAAGCTCGTATATATTTTTGCAAAAAGGATTTTCTTCAAGTAGAAGGAAAATACAAAAATGAAAAATAGAAGCATTTACTTCAGCAAGTAGTGGAGGCCAAAAGAGAATCATTCAAAAAAGAATCAACTCCAAAATCTGAATTGTAAGAGGAGTGGCTGTCCAAAGTAGTGGAGAAATGATGGAGAAGAGCTCTCAAACTCATCATGAGAGTTTTTGGTCACTTGGCTATAAAAGAAGCAAGGGAGGACACTCAAGAAGAGAGGAAGAAGGCGTGGAAGCCCCCTTGTATCTACTTCATTTGGTTTGAGTCATTTCGTTCAGTTCACTCTCATAGAGTGTGTCCAGCCGCACACCCATTTTTGGGTAGTCTACTTGTGAGAGTCATATCTCTCAACATATGTATCCAAATTTAGTGTTTAAACATTCGTTGGAAAGCTTATCTTGAGTACTTCCTCTGTCTAGAACAGTTTTATGAAATTCTTTATGCTCTCTGAGTTATTCAGGTTTTAGTGAAGTCCAGTTTTCAGCCTAACTGAGTGGACAGGTAGTCTGTTTTGAATCAAATAGTTGACAACTCAAATCTACTCCAAATTAAGTGTTTGATATCTCATTTGAAAGCTCTAGGTGTCTAGTTTGAGTGACCAAAGTTTAAAGTTCATTGGATATTTCAATTGGTACCAGTTTTCATTTGAAGGTTCTGCTGTTGGCAAGAGTCTTCATCCTGAGAAGGTCTTCTACACTTTCCGCTGCGATTAGGAGAGGAATTCTCCAACATTTGGTATCAGAGCCTTGGAGTTTGAAGAGGCAAAGCATTGGAACTAAACTGAAGCAAAGGGAAAGCTACAAATCAAGGGGGAGCTTCGTGAATTCAAGAGAGAGCGCCACAACATACTTGAGGTAAACTTCAATCTTGGAAGTTTTCAATGGCTAATTTAGGACAACAAGTTGAGAAGTTAGACAAAGACAATTTTCAGTCTTGGAGGTATAGAATGATAAATTACCTTAAAGGTAAAGGTTTATGGGGTTTAGTTAGTGGAGATGATCCACAACCGGTAGACCTTGAAGATCCCAACATTACTCCAGCACAAAGGAGACAATTTGCTGATTGGGAAGAGAGGAATCGAAGGGTGATGTTCCTCATCTCACAAGTTATTTCTAACACTATGATTGGTCATGTGCAAAGCTTAGAAACAGCCAAAGAAGTTTGGGAAGCATTGGAGAAGGTGTATGCTACCTCAACAAGGTCTCGGAGGATGCAACTCAAGAACGAGCTCAACAACATGAAGAAAAGCTCAAACCAAAGCATTAGTGAGTATACATTGAGGATTAAGGAGCTTCGAGATCAACTAGCATCAGTTGGATGCAAGATAGAAGAGGAAGACATCGTCCAAACAGCCCTCAATGGCTTGAGGAGTGAAGAAAAGTGGAAGCCCCTCATCACAAACATCCTTTATAGAGATCCTCTACCAACATTCGACGAAATTATACCAAATCTTGTGGCTGAAGAGGTTGCTCAACAAGGAGAAGGCAACAAAGGTAAGGACAGCCATAGTCAAATGTTATATGCAGGAAGAGGTAGAGGAAGGAACTCAAGAGGAGGCTCGAGAGGAAGAGGAAGAAGCTACAACAATACAAATTTCAGCCAACACAACTCGGACGACAACAAGGACAACTCAAATGACAACACACATGGAAGAGGTCGAGGAAGAAATAGAGGAAGAGGTTCATACAATCCTCATAAAGGTATAACATGTTATCATTGTGGTAAACTAGGACACTATGCAAATGATTGTTGGCAAAAGAATGGAAGGCTGAATGGAGGAAACCAAAGGAGCCAAAATAACTATGCGAGTACATCAAGTGAAGGAGACAAGCAAACCATGCTTTCCATGAAGCATGACTACAACAACTCGAGAAGTGATGACCAAAAATGGTTCATAGATTCAGGTTGCAGCAACCATATGACATGCCAAGGAGATTTGTTCACAAAGCTACAAGCTCCAAGTGGAAAAGGATGTGTAGAGACCGGCGATGAAACTCAACACGCAATTGAGCATGTTGGAGATATCAAGCTTGGAGACAAGAAGGTATTGGCTGATGTTCTTCATGTTCCTACTATTGCAAAGAATTTGATTTCAGTAGGACAAATGGTAGAGAAAGGATATCATGTTATCTTGAATGAAAAAGGCTGCTTTATAAAGAATCCAAAAGAAGGATTCAAGGTCATTGCTCAAGGAAGGAAAGAAGGAAGGATGTTCACTTTGGACATTCAACAACTGCATGGAAAGGTGATGTATATTCAGTTTGGAAACAAGAGGATAGCTGAAATCGATTTGTGGCACAAAAGGTTTGGACATATCAACATTCCCAAGCTCAAGGACATGAGCAACCATGAAGTGGTAAGAGGTCTTCCAAGATTCAATGATGCCGGACTACATGAGTTTTGTGAAGCATGCCAACTAGGAAAGCAAACTCGACAACCATTCAAGAAAAGCAACTATGTGGCAAGGAATGTCCTCGACTTGATACACACGGATGTATGGGGACCATCACAACAACCATCAGTGGCTGGTAATAGATATTTTGTCAAATACAAGTGAAGAAGAGTATGAAGAGGTGATCACACCAAAGGTAAAGTTGAACCGATTGAAGAAGCAATGTTCAAAAGGAAATGAAAGGAGGTCTTCAAGAGCAAGGTATCCAATTGAAAGGCTGAGCTATGATAGTTTTATTGCAAAACATTTTGCATATATGACACAGGTGGTCAAAGATAAAGAACCGGATGCATATGAAGAAGCATGTACACAAAAAGAATGGCAAGAAGCTATGCAAGAAGAGATGAAAGCTCTCAAGGACAATCACACATGGGAGCTAGTTCCAAAGGCTGAAGGTATGAAGATTGTTCCAAATAAATGGGTGTTTAAAATAAAGAGAAATGCTGACGGCTCTCTAGCAAGGCATAAAGCTAGACTAGTAGCAAAAGGATTCAAGCAAACTCACGGCATCGATTATGAAGAGACTTTCAGCCCGGTTGCAAAGATGGGAACAATTAGAACCTTGATTGGAGTGAGTGCAGCAAGGACATGGCCATTGTACCAACTCGACATAAAAAATGCTTTTCTCAATGGTGAACTTCAAGAAGAGGTATACATGAGTCAACCGATTGGATTTGAAGACAAAAAGCATCCAAATTTTGTTTGTAGATTGAAGAAAGCTTTGTATGGGCTGAAGCAAGCACCACGTGCTTGGAATCAAAGATTGGTCGAGTACCTCACAAGGTGTGGGTATAGTCCAAGTAATGCAGATCCCTCTCTCTACATGAAGAAAGAAGAAGGCAAGCAGGTATATATTTGCATATACGTTGATGATCTCATCATAACAGGAAGTAATGTTACAGGAATACAAGAGATCAAAAGGAAACTCGGTAAGGAGTTTAAAATTTCAGATCTTGGTGAGCTGAAATACTTTTTAGGCATTGAGATAGTCTATGGGAAAGATGGCATTTACTTAATGCAAAGAAAGTACCTATTGGATGTTCTTTTCAGATTTGGAATGAGTGAATGCAAACCACTCACTCAACCTATGGACACAAATGTGAAGCTATGCTCAAATGATGGAGAGAAGTTACATGATGTAACTACATACAGGAGTATTATAGGTTCATTGATCTATGCTACGATCACAAGACTAGATTTGTGTTATATTGTTGGAGTTCTTTCTCAATTTATGCAAGCTCCAACAAGTGAACATTTAAATTCAGCCAAACGAGTGCTAAGATATGTGAAGCACACTGTCAATCATGCATTGTTTTATAGATATGATGAAGAATTGCAGGTAAAGGGCTTCAGTGATGCTGATTGGGCTGGTTCCAAGGAGGATAGAAGATCCACTTCAGGTTATGTGTTCATGATAGGTAGCAAACCTATCACATGGAGCTCAAAGAAGCAACCTACTGTTGCACTATCATCTACAGAAGCTGAATATAGAGGTTTAGCCTTTGCAACTTGTGAAGCTATGTGGATTAAGAAGCTCTTGGTTGATCTTGATGTGCAGGTGGAGACCATTCTAATTTATGGTGACAACATGTCAAGCATTCACTTGACAAACAATCCAATGTTTCATGCACGAAGCAAGCACATAGAAGTGCATTATCATTATGTTCGAGAAAAAGTTTTGAGCAAGGATGTGGATATAAAGTTCATTGGAACTAATGACCAGGTTGCAGACATGCTTACAAAGTCCCTCGATGCTTCTAAGCTCAAGAGGTTCAAGGACGACA